>SSNS01000073.1:2419664-2446311 GCA_006937985.1 Aphyosemion australe
TTTCCAGGATTAGGGATCTGATTCATGCCTGTTGAAAGATAAAGAACATGAGTTGGTTGGTTAATTTTCTACATGCTTATGAAAAGTGGTAAAAACAACTTGAACATAATATTTTACTATCCTAATGTAGAATGTCAAGAAAAATGTTGAACTAAGCAAATAACTTTTAGCAATTCTATCAATTAGCTTAAAAATGACTACAAAATGCAAAGAGTAATACCAATACAATTATGTTTTGGTAGATGGATGCTTTGACTATTATTGATGTGAGACCACATTCAGTGATGTTGAAGTTTTATCCAACCTACGTAATACAATAAATTATTTTTCACAAACAGTGAAATGGGTTCTGCACACCTGTACACAGGAAGAAAAAGATCTAAAATTAATATACCTTATCCAGCAATCCTTTGCTGTAAATCCTCAACTGGATGTGCATCTTGGATTGAAAGACTTGATGTAGTTGCTCCCTCTGGACTGTTTGTGCTGAGATTAGCCATGGTTGTTCCAGTAACACCAGCTCTAGGCTCCGTCCGGTGCATATTCTCTATCGGACCCAGCAAGGCTCTTGTCATGGAAACTATGTGGAAAAATTAAAAAAAGAGAAACCGTTTCACTACAAAATAAGAGGCCCCAACAATATTTGAATGACAAACTCAAATAAGTTGTTCTGTCAGACAGCTATTAGCAGGATTAGCTTATCATTTTTGCTATTGCTAGCAGGCTACCATGCTATTTATTAGTCTTTGTAATGAAAATAAGCCCTAAATAAACATGTTAAAACATACTTCGCTACCATATGAATAAGATAAAATGAAACATTTCTGTTAGACGTTTATATTGTTTATCTTTCACTTACCGGTGATTCCGCCATATTGATTCACGAAAACTGCGGCTGGTGTTCTGCTCTCTCTTGTTCACTGTGGCAATGCGCGTTCCCATATCCGGAGGGGCGCGGCCTAGGGATTATAGCCGACGGGAGGGGTGAGAGTTCTGGGAAAGTGCTTGTGTAAGCTAGCTAGCTGGGCCTAACTTGTTTGCATATTCGTTATAGCACCTTTAACCCTGTAAAGGGTCATTTTAGCACAAACTGGCTCAAGAACAGGATTTAAATATATGAAAAAGTTGCACAGTACGGCTTTAAAATAATTTATGTATCATCTGATTTCTCTACACCAGTGAACAACAACAAAAAGTTGCAATGACTCAAATAATAAAAAACACAACTAGTCTGTAAAAACAAAGGAAATGCGGCTATTTCTATAAGTAAAAAACAACAACAGAATAAATAAATGACTGCATGCTTTTAGGAGAAAACTTGTCCTAAAACAGCGAAGTTTCTATGATATTTATATAAAGGCTGAATCATGTACATGTAGACCACTTTCCACCATCCACTCCCCTGTCTGTTTTAGGTGTTTCCCTGCCTCAATGCACTTAAATGACCTCTCATGTTCTGCAGAAGCTTTTTCATTAGATTCAAATCAACATTTGGAGCAAAGAAACATCTAAAACCTGCTGCCACATGGACACCACCTGAGCTGAAATGCCTCGTTTGCTGCTCTGCTTTTCTTACAGATTGGCTTGTTTTGTAATTAACCCCTTCATCTGCTCATGTTGTGTTTACGTCGTCTTTTTTCTAGAGCTGAAGGAGCAGCTGAGGAGAACGGTGGAGGAGAACCAGCAGCATCAAACTTTGATCAAAAGTAAGTTAAGTCATGGCCCGTTCAAGAAAAGAACCACAACAACAGCGTTAATATTTTTCTATTAGCTCTGCAGAACAGTTTGAAGCAGACAGAAGCTCAGTGTTCTGCAAACCAGCAGAACATTACAGGTGAGTGTTGTCTTCACCATTTTGACACACAGCTGTGTAGAGTTGCAATTTTTGTCTGTTTGCAGAGCTGCAGGATCATTTGGATTCAAAGATTGACGAGCTGACGTCCACATCCGACACTGTTACTGCCCTCTGTGAGTAGAGAAGCCTTTAGCATTTAGCTCAAACCCGTTGCAAGATGAGAAAGATTCTGAAGAGTTTGTTTTGTTCAAGCGCTTAAAATCTCCACGCTAACCGCACAGCTGAAAGACCTGAGTGACAAACTGACCAACTCAGTATCCAGTTCCAAGACTGCAGGTGAGTGCTTTTATTCAGGTAAGGCTGCTACCAGGATACTAAATGCAAATGCACAAGGGCTAATGAAACGTTGTGTTTTAAAGAGCTTCAAAGGATAATAGATGAAAAGACCGCAGAACTGAGCAATAAAACCAAAGAGCTGAAACAACGCAGTAATCAAGCCCAAAGAAGTGAGTCTGTTAACAAAAATCACCGTTTAATAAGATGAAAGTCATTAAAATGCATTGATCTCTTTCAGTTCTGGAGATTGTTGCTATGCAAGTGGAGATTGAGAAACAGGTGACTGTAGCAGCTAATGACTCAGACTATGCCAAAATTCAAGGTGATGACATTTATCTTCACTGCATGATGAATTAATTTGTTTGGTAAAATTATGCTGCAAACTAATGCTTTCTGACTTTACCTGCAGCCCTCCAGGAACAGCTCACCAGTCTGATTGATGGAATTCAAGACAAAGACAATGAAAACACAAAACTGAGTCTGTATCTCCAACATTAGTCAGTCGCTGTTCGCTTGCAGGTCAAGATTTTGTCTCACCTGATGAGTTTTTTCTCAGTGTTTCAGATTTTGTCTCATCAAGATGAACTCACCAGACTTAAAAAGCAAGAAGAAGGTCAACTAGAGGCACAAGCTGATAGAATTAAAGGTGAAAAGCAGCAGGATCGTTGTTTTGAAAATGCTGCATATTTATTACGGAGCACAAAAGCTGATTAACGTGCTGTTTTCCTTTGTGAAGAACGGGAAAATGAACTGCTCTTAATCAGAAATGAGATCAAAAGGAAAACCCAAATGCTGGACTCGAGCACCATGATGGTAGCTAATCTGAGTATGTGTTTAATCTTAAATTTGGTTAATAAAAAGATTCAGAGTCGATTCAAATGTCAGAAAAATCACTTTGATCTGTTTTAGCTTCTCAGATTATGGAGCTTCACAAGAAAATCAAACCACTGGAGGACGAACAATCCCACCTCAAAGAGACGTATGCAAAGAACCTCGCAGGTAAAAGAAAGTATATGAAAGTTAAATTAAAACTAAAATCCATGTTTAGAGTTTAATTATAATGCATTTGCATTTCACTGGTTTCTAAATCATCTTCAGCGCTTCAAGAGCGAATGAACGTCACAAAGAGTCAACTGGAAGATGTTGACCTTCTGCTCAAGAATTCAGATGCAAAGAATATTAATCTGAGTAAGAATCAGTTTCATTCCCAATAAAACCCGTTTGTTCGTTCAGTGATGGGTAACATTTCAAATGTTTGTTCCTTCAGTGATAGAGATCATTGAGCTGAGGGCTAACCTGAAAAAGGCTCAGAAACAGGAGTCGAAAGCTGCTGAAAAACACATCACTGGTGAGTCGGACTGGTGCGTGCGTGCGTGAGTGCATGTGTGTGTGTGCGTGCGTGTGTCTGCATGCGTGTGTGTGTGTGTGTGTGTGTGGTGCTCATACATTTGCTTGGTTTTTCAGACCTGGAACAACAAGTAAAAACTAAAGCGTTTGAGAACAAGAAACTTGAAAGTGAAAACAAAGGTGCGTGTTGACCTCTGTCATGCGTGATCGGACGTCCTGGTGTGCATATTTCATGTTTTGCTTTCTGAAGAGTCACCAGTTAAAATAGGATCACCGTGGTTTCAAAAGCTGTTTTATGTGTAAACAATCTAAACACAAATAAAACCTTTTATTAGGAATTTAATGCACAATCGTACCTCGTAGTGAATATCTGGCTTTACAAATATATCAGATTAATTGTGAAGCAGCATTGTTACTCATCAAACACCATACAGAACTATTCCTCTACCTTTCATGGTTTGTTGATGTTTTGTTGTTTTGTAAGACTTAAAGCAACAAGTTGAAGAGCTGAAAATGTGCTGCACCGCTGACGCCGGCTGTGAAGGTGAGATCCTCAACGTGACCTGATGATCAACAAGTACATCCAGCTGCACCTAAGATCCACTGAGTCATGTAAGTTTCCTTTAACAGAAGTACAAAGACAGCTGCAGCAGAGCCAGGACTACGCAGATCATCTCCATCAGCAGCTGCAGGAGAAGGACACCTTCATCAGTCATCTGCGGAAAGACTTAGAAATACAGAGACAAGCTACAGACAACATGAAGAAATACTTCGACAGTATGTGTAAGTCTGCAAAGTGCTCAGACACAAGATCTGTCGCTTTATTCAACAGAAGAGAGAAGTGTGATGTTCTTGTTACTTGGTCTGAGCGCTCAACCTTTAAAATCCAAATTACTGCCTAAACAAGAACCATCTGCTGAGCTACGATGAGAAAAACGACATCTAATGTGCTTCATGTCTTCTTTCCCTCAGCTCTCACCAAGAAACTTAATGATACTGAGGAAAAGACTATTCATACCAGTGAGTGTCTCACACACACACATACACACACGCACACACACACACATGCACACACACTCAAACACACACACACTCAAACACAAACGCACGCACACACACAGACACACACAGCATCAGCCATGTTGTGATCTGTTGGGGCAGCAGCTTATCTACAGCTGAGAGGAAGTGCAGCGGTGGAGACAGGACTCTTGGACGACGTCCCCCTCCTTGCATGACGCTGTTACAGAAGTGGCGAGCTCCTGCAGTGACAGACTGCTGCATCCAGACGCACAAAGAATTACTATAGATCCTTCCTCCCGGCAGCTATAAGAATGTATAACCATCACTCCTCCCAACACCCTCTGAGTGTTTGTTTATTGTTCTTCCCCAAAAGCGTGTACAGTTTTTGAGATACAAAAGCAGTGAATTTACCTGAACGTGCGTGCTTTTGGATTGTGGGAGTAAACCGGAGCACCCAGAGGAAATCCACTATAGCATCAGCTATAGCACTAAATCCCACTGTGGGACAAGAATACTTGTATTCTATTCTAAAAGTCTAGATAAAATAATAAATCTTCTAAGATGAAACAATAATATACATTTCTCTGCTTACAGCAAAGATGGCCATGGACCCAGAAACTGCACACCGGAGGATTTCTTTGTCTGCAAATGGAACTGAGATATCCACCACCGTCGGAGCAGTGGTCGAGGATCACCCCGGCAGGTTCGATGTGGTCCTCGCTGCCTTGGGTGCTACTGGTTTTGCAAGTGGAAAACATTACTGGGAGGTGTCCGTAGCTGGAAAGAGCTGTTACCACATTGGGATGGCCAGTGAATCCGCTCCAAGGAAAGGGTCGTTATCATTCCGCCCATCGAACGGTTTCTGGACAATCGTCCTGAACAAACAGGGTGACCTCAAAGCTCTGGATGTTAAACACGCTGTCATCAAGGCCCACCCACTGCCTCTCACAGTGGGCATCCTGCTGGACTACAGCAAGGGACAGGTTTCTTTTTACGACGCTGGCGCTAGATCTCACTTGTACTCCTTTACAGGTCAGAGCTTCAGAGACCAAATCTACCCATTCATTAATTATTGTGTAGAGGATGTTGAAATGGCGTCTCCATTAGTTCTGGTCTCTCCCGGATCGACTAACTGGATAAAATAAAGAATGCGTGAAGTTTTATTCTGTCACTTTCATCAAATACATCTCATCTCAGTGAATTATTGACTGATCTGCAAACTAAATCAGCCTTTTCTGTGATTCCTACTTTCAAACAATAAACAAATACAGCATTGCAATGGTGTTTACTCTTATTTTGGATGTCTTCACCAACTACCAAACACAAAAATAGTAGACTCATTCATTTCTGTTTCTTTACTTTTTATTTCAAGTTTACACCAATGAGCCATATGAGCTTCACTTCATATTTAAAAATAATAATGATGATGATGATTATACCAACCTTGGGAAACTTTACAAATTTCTGTAAAAAATAGCTTTCACTACCGATTATAATAGTTTACACAAACAGTTCTGTGGATATGACCTGAGTGACCCTTCAGTCCCTTCCTGCTGTTCCAGCTACACTCCTGTAAAAGTGGGCCACATACTCTGGGTCCTGCTCCTCCAGCATGTGTAGAAAATGATTTCTCTCCTCTTCTCCCCAAGACTCGAACCACTGGGTCCACAGACGGAGCTGGCACTCAAAGATGTTGGGAAGCTTGTCTTTCACCTGTTTTAAGAGACAAACAGCAGTTATGGCAGGTGTGGTATTTTAATTAGACGTGCGTGGATGCAGAGGAAGGTGCAGTGAGAACCTGGAGGGTACTGAGTGAGTCTAGGAGGGTGCACACTTTTCCCGGGACGGCTTTCCCAAGAAGGTCGTGCAGGAATCGCTCCCTCTGAGTGGAGGTCCAGCCCTGGAACCAGCTCAGGACGCATCGCTGCTCCTGCAGGGTCACATAGGAAATGGGGTCTGGTTCTCTGACACTCGGAGATGCACATGACAAGTTCTCCAGACTGAGCGGGGTGGCTGCACGCTGAGGAACCGGTGGGAAGTTCAACAAGCTGAAGGGAGATAAAGCAGCTCCACCGTTGTCAGGGGTCGCTGGTCCAGCTATGGGACCTGTGGGACTGAAGGTGCTGCCCATGATGTTTGTGGTTGAAAATGTCTGACTGCCAGCGGGCTGCTGTTGGTACGAGCCTTGACCGACCTGACTGAACCACGACATCTCTGCAAAGTTTCTTCAGCGCGCAGCTTACTGTTTCCTCCGCAGCCGAATGAAAATCCTCTTGTTTACATGCAAACAACCGCTGGACTGTACCGGTTAAAGTCCGCTCTGCAACATTTCCTCTGAGCTCGTGTAAGAGTTTCAGATGTGGTTCCAAATACCAATTAACTAATTACCGAAACAGTGTCGTGAACATATTTAGCTCAGTGGTGCTTAGCTGTTGTTATGCTAGTCGCTTACCCTCCATGCTATTGCTAGCCTTGCTAACAAATATATACAGGAAGTGGACACGGAGGCTCTGTACGGAAGTCAAACTTGCGCAATTTTTGCGCAAGTTTACCGTCGACAAAAATGTGTTACTAATATATTAAACGTACATCATACGACCACGTAATAATTTGTGCAATGTGAATGAAATTATTTATAATTTTTATACTTAGTTTCGGAATTCGTCGGCGGTGACGCTGGATCGAGAAAATGCGATGCCTGTAGGGCAAGCCGATTTATCATATAATGCTAGACTTTCAAGGCAAATTTCCATATTTTTTTCTAGTGGAAATTTAATTTTTAAGACATCCATGATGTCACTTATACTGTTTAATATCAACATATCAGATATCATAAATGTATTGGGACAAATTGTGACACTTTGATTGTAACAGTCCATGGAGCAGCTCACTGCAAGTTGTACTTGTATGACTGAACATGCGACGAATAAAACTTTTGAATCCTTCCCCATTCAAACATACTTGGTTGTCTTTCAGCTCTAGATATCCTAAAATACATTGTTTTATTTATAGTGAACATAAGCATTGTGGACATCTAAATTTCTTAGGAGAAAATATAATTTCGAATAAATAAAATCACTATTATTAGTCACAATTTTCAGTTTTATTCCAATATACATAACTTAGAAAGGCACATTATTTGAACTGTTAGAAATGCATGAAACGTTGGTGGTTAAATAATATTTTAAAGGTTTTTAAATAAATGTCTTAAACCTAAATTTCCCTAAAAACTTCTAAGTGGTGGGAATTTGTGTGTAGAATTTTTACTATTAGAAATTAAATTAGATGTCTTCCATTTCAATCCTGACTGGTAAGGATCTTATTTTGACTGGAATAAATTCCACTACTGGCATCTAGAAAAATAAATGGGAATGTGGTTGGATTACATGCTACAACGGCCTGCCGTACAGGCTCGTCGCTCTCGCTGGGAACTGACTAGAGGAACGGAAAATGGCGGACCTCGAAGACGTTACGCTGGACGGGAGACCGCTTCAGTCCCTCCGTGTAGCGGACTTAAAAGCAGCTCTTGAGGAAAGAGGACTGTCGAAAAGCGGGCAGAAGAATGCGCTCATTAAAAGACTCAAGGGGGTAGGCTTTGCAGTCAAATAAAGCGCTAATGTTGATGCGAGCTCGCGTTAGCGGTGAGACGGGCTGATGCTCTCTGGAGGGCCGACAACTGAGTATCGCTCCTGCCGAGCGTAGTGGTAGACTTATCGGTGTTGACGTCGTGCTTTTAAAATAGTCTTTGTTCTGTGTTGTAGTTGAGCGCAGTTTGGCTCGTCCAGAACTGTCCAACTCACAGTAATTCACAAGTTCCGTCAACTTGTGGGCTAATCGTAAACTGTGTTGGTTTTAATGTTGTCTGGTTAGCTTGTTAGCTTCGTGCTAACGCCGTGAGTTGAGCAGTGGCCTCTGTCTTGGTTCTGTCTTCAGTGTGTTGTCATTAACGCTACAAGCACAGGAGGGGTCCAAATGTCCGGGCATGAGTTAGGTGCTCGAGTCTTGTTTGAGCCTCTTACGTTTAGACCTTTTCCTCCGTCACATACGCGTTATTCATTTTCCCGGTAAACAGTCCGCCCGCTAGAAACGTGCCCGCCGAAATGTAGTAAGTAAATAATTAAAACTCAAATGTGGATAGTGTTTACGTTTGTTTGATCCTGTTTGTTCCAGCGTGTCTTTGATTTGTTTCTTTTCACATTCAGATGTCAAACATCACGTTTTCCCCTTTGTGACACATCACGTCACTTGTTGCCACAGATTTTAAAGTTACGATTGCGCATTTTTATACACTTTGACCTTTTGGCTTTGACATTAGACCAGTTATAACGGTGTTCACATAATATTGGTGTGTGCGTGCATTGCCCAGATTGTACTAGTAACCAGAGTAGCAGAAATAATGCAGACAGCATTGATTAGCGCCTGCAAATGTGCTTATTTGCTATAGTTTATACCGAGATAAACGTGGTGTTTTATTCCTAAAGTAGGAGATAAGGTAGTGGATGTGTTTAGATGTTGTGTGTGTGGGTGTGTGTGAGATACAGAATGAAATAGAAAAGCCGTACAGGACATAGAAATTCTATAACACAAACCTACCCCTTCGTTCCATGTGAGAACATAATTGTAGGACGATAACTTTATTTGTTAGTGTTGGGTTGGCTCCTGTGTGTAAAACCTGCCCATTTGTAGCTATAGTCGAGCACAGCGCTTAACCAGATTTTGCGTCGGTGGAATGGAGAATACCCCCTTCGTGTTCATGATGCATTAATAAAGCCTCTTGTATCAATAACAGGCTCTCATGCTGGAGAATTTGCAAAGAACCTCCACTGCTAATGTTGGACTGCAGCCAAACTCTCAGGTAAACATCCCAAAGATGCTTTTATTTTACCTTCAAAGGCTGGGCTTCTCTTTAAAAAGCAGCCTCCAAAGCATCATTAACAGCATGAAAGCCATTGTTCATGTACATCTGCAGACTGTATTTTTAAGTTGCTTTGAAGGCTTTCAATTAATTAGATTAGTAATGGTTTCTTTATTTTTAGATTGGTGAGGAAATGAGCCAGAACAGTTTTATTAAGCAGTATCTGGCTAAGCAACAGGAGCTCTTGAGGCAGCGTCTGGAGAGAGAAGCTCGGGAAGCGCATGAAACGAATGGTAAGTGCTTTTAGAGGTTCTGCTGCTATTATTGAAGGTACAGCACACATTATTGGTCCGTATGAATGGGCTTGTGAGTTTGCTTCTTTGTCTTTTGTGAACAGAGCAAGAGGGCCACAGAGACGTTAACAACAGCACATCTTGTCCTCCTCCTGCACAGGTTTGACAGCTCCTTTATTCTTAGCCCTTATCTGCCATATTTTCTAAGTCTTTACCTCAAGATGTTTGGAAATATAAACGAGTGTTATCGCATTTGATGGGTAACTTGTCGATTGTGCCAGAACATTTGAATGAAAGAAAACTGTCAAGTTGTTTTGTTTTTTCTCATCAGGAGATTACACCATCTGTGCAGCATAAGCCACCTGGCCCTTCTGACGGAGAATTTGGGTCTGTGAATGCAGCACCGGACAACAGGAACCAGGAGGCTGATGTGTCTAGTCCTCCTGCTTCTGGCTCTGTGGCCATGCGGGTTTCTGGCGGTGAGCAGCGGTCAGAACGAGGTTCTGCTTCCAGTGAGGTTGCAGGTGACAGTGATGATGACGACAGTGAGGGTGGTGATGATGATGACTGGGGCAACAACGCTCCAAGGAGAAACCTCAGAGAGCCACCCAGAGTTCCCACCTTAAGGGAGAGGTCAGGTGCACCACGTCAACCCCAACAACAGCACATCCCTTCTCTTTTGTCTCCTCAGCTGCGTCAGCCTACACCTCCTCCATCTCCACCTCCAGAGTTATCATTCCCCTTACCTGACACTCCTAAGCAGAGCCCACCCAGCCCCCCTGCTGCCTCAGCCAGACACTCACCCAGTACGTCCAGCTCTGGTTCCTCCAGCAGCGGCAGTCGCAGTAGCAGCCCAGAGCCACAGAGGAGTGGACATGCTGAGCGCAAGCCTGGTCCACTGACTCTTCTGGCACGTAAAATGGAGTCAGAAGGAGCTTTCTCTGGAGCGGGTTGGCCTGGCGCTGATGGTGACGTTGATAGGCAGGACAGCAGTTCACCTTCAGCTATATTGTTTCCTGGCAGAGCGCCTCCAGAGGGTCTGGTTTCCGCTGTCTCACTCACAGCCAACACCGCCAGCCATGTACCATTTCCCATGATTCCAGGCACCCATCAGGGTGTCACACTTTTGGCCTCTAGCCAACTACCTGTAAGTGTGCTTAAG
Organism: Aphyosemion australe; assembly: GCA_006937985.1. Lineage (NCBI taxonomy): Eukaryota > Metazoa > Chordata > Actinopteri > Cyprinodontiformes > Nothobranchiidae > Aphyosemion > Aphyosemion australe. Next base: position 2,430,473 of record SSNS01000073.1, read on the forward strand.
GCCACTGCAGCAGAGGAGAGAGACAGAGAGTCCGAGATGGAAAGAGAAAGAGCACTTGAGCTAGAAAGGCAAGAAAAGCTGAGAAAACTTGAAGAAGAACGAGCAGCAAAAGAAGAGCGGGAAAGAGCCATTGCACAAGAGAGAGAGGAACAGGAGAGAGTTCTGGAGAGGGAGAGGTTTGAGCGCCAACAGGCCTTGGAAAGAGAAAAGGCTTTACAGCAAGAACGAGAAGTTGCTCTAGAGAAAGAGAGGCAGGAGAGAGAACGAGCTTTAGCTAGAGAGAGAGAGGAGCGTGAGAGGGCCCTAGAGCTGGAGAGGCAGAGGGAGCTCGAAAGACAGAGAGCCTTGGAGGAAGAACGACAGCGGAAAGAAAGAGAGGAGAAAGAGAAGCGGGAAAGAGAGGAAATGGAGAGGTTAATGGAGTTAGAAAGAGCCAAGGCTTTAGAGCAAGAAAGGATAGAGCGAGAGAAGGCTCTCGAGCAAGAGCGGATAGAGCGAGAGAAGGCTCTCGAACAAGAGCGGATAGAGCGAGAGAAGGCTCTCGAACAAGAACGGATAGAGCGAGAGAAGGCTCTCGAACAAGAGCGGCTAGAGCAAGAGAAGGCTCTCGAACAAGAACGGCTAGAGCGAGAGAAGGCTCTCGAACAAGAGCGGATAGAGCGAGAGAAGGCTCTCGAGCAAGAGCGGCTAGAGCGAGAGAAGGCTCTCGAGCAAGAGCGGCTAGAGCGAGAGAAGGCTCTCGAGCAAGAGCGGCTAGAGCGAGAGAAGGCTCTCGAGCAAGAGCGGATAGAGAGCGAAAAGGCGCTTGAGAAAGAGAGGCTGGAGAAGGAACGGGCTCTGGAGGCTGAGAGGAAGGAGAAGGAAAGAATTGAGAGAGAAAAGGCTCTTGAGCTGGAGAGGTTGGAAAAGGAAAGAATTGAGAGGGAGAGAGCCTTGGAGCAAAAGAGAATAGAAAAGGAGAAAGCATTGGAGAGGGAGAGAATAGAGCGTGAGAAAGCTGCAGAGTTGGAAAGGATTGAAAGAGAAAAGGCTCTAGAGCAAGAAAGGTTGGAGCTGGAGAAGAAGGAGAAAGAAAGAATTGAAAGAGCGCAAGCACTAGAGCAAGAAAAAAGAGAAAGAGAAGAGAGGGAGAAAAAGGAGAGCGCAGAGAGAGAGGCGGCCCTGGAGAAGGAGAGGAAGGAGAAAGAAAGAACTGAGGAGGAGAGAAAAGAACACATAAAAAGAGAGAAAGCTTTAGAGCAGGAGAAACATGAACGAGCAAAGGCTCTGGAGAAGGAGAGGAAGGAGAAAGAGAGAGCTTTGGAGCAAGAAAAGGAACGAGTTCTTGAAAAGGAAATGTCAGAGAAGGACAAAGAACGGAAAGAAATGAAGAAAAGGGAGAAGGAACAAGAGGAGGAGATAACGATGGTTAAAAGGGAAAGAGAGAGTCACCTCCCTCCTTCCAAACGTGGTCATGAGGGAGATCTCACTCCCCAGACCAAAGCCTCACTCCAGTCCACAGAATCTGCTCAAAAATCAACCGATGCAGAGCAGGAGGACGTCCATGTTCCAGTGTCCCAGACGCCTGAGTCTGGGACAACTCCTCTGTCTCCACACTCATCATTTAAAAAGTTTCGGTTTTTAAGGGACTCCCCACTTCAGGCCCAGTCCTCATTTTCTCCTTTGGCTATTAAGCGACCCCGTACCTTCTCTGATGGTCCCCAGCCTCGAACCGCACCTGTGTCCTCACCCACCAAAATTAAGGATGGACAGCTTGGAGGACACCCAATCTCTACTGAACAGGAAAAGCCTCAGACTCCATTAAACCAGGAGGTTGGTGCTGCTTTAGGCTCCACAGCGACCCAAACTGAGAAAATCCCTGATAGAAAAACTCAAGACCAGAGTCTAAAAGATGAAAAAGAGGCAAAAAGCCTTGCTTTGGATGGGAAGTCTGTCACAGAGTCCATTACAAGTGCAAAAGACCTGGGTGAAAGAAAGGATGCGTCAGAACCGAGGGGAAGAGATGCAAAGAAGGATGAAAAACGAGCAAGACAGAGGTCATCGTCTAACGATTCCTCTTCCTCGGAATCTGATTCTGGGTCATCATCATCATCGCGATCATCTGGTTCGTCTGCATCGTCTCAAGATAAAACGCATTCCTCCTCCAGAACCCGACAGGTAAGTGGTCAAAAATCTGCTCCTACTTTTCCCATAAATACGAGTGCCATACCCTAAAGATAATCTAAAGTGGGTATAGAAAGACTTTAATTTAGTTTCCTTTACATCCTCAATGAAAACACAAAATAAGTATCTTTTACCAGCTTTACTTATCCAATGCAACCTATAACATCCAACTGAAAAATATCACAATTACAGTTCAGAACATTTTTCCAAAAAAAAAAATACAAGAAATACTGAGATTAATAAAGGTTCACCTAAGCCTTTAAGGTATATGATTCATACCAAAAACCAGTGTTTATTTTATTTATTTAACTTATGTTTTATTAGGGGGAAAAAACGCTTGAGATGATATGATCACGTTTTCGAGCGGGTCCTCAAATGATACAACATAATAGCAAATAAGATGGTAAATGGCCTGTATTTGTATAGCGCATTCTTAGGGTTCTACAACCCCCCAAGGCGCTTCACAACACAATCTGTCATCCCCCCATTCACACGCTGGTGTTGATGAGCTACATCGTAGCTACAGCTGCCCTGGGGCGCACTGACGGAGGCGAGGCCTGCCTTACACTGGCGCCACCGGTCCCTCCGAACACCACCAGCATGCAAGGCGGGTTAAGTGTCTTGCTCAAGGACACAACAGCAGCATTTTATGGAGGGAGCCGGGATTGTACCTGCAACCTTCCGATTACTGGACAACCCGCTCTACCTCCTGAGCTACTGCTGCCCCATATAGCAGAGTCGTTAAATAATCAAACTCACAATAACAAAAACATACACAAAAAATCCTGCTAATGTTTTTGGAAGAAATTTGTACCCGGAAGTGCCCGCAGATCCGGTCCCAGGTCAGTCTGGTTCAAGGGGGGAAATCCATCTTAAGCCTAAAGCAAAATTTATATGAAATCGATCCTAAATCGATTTTTTTACTCAGCCCTAATTTCAGTGAATCTTATAGATTTCATTGGACAAGTAAAGCTGGTAAAAGATGTTTTTTGTGTTTGTATTTAAGGCTGTAAAGCAAAAGGATTGACGTATTTCAAAGGCGGTGATTCTTTTCTGTTTATTCTGTTCTGACAGGAGGAGACACGGAAACGCGATTCCTCACCACTGCATGCGAAGACGACAGAGGCCAACACTAAGATTGTAAAGCAAAGCCCTAAAGCTTCCTGTTGGGAAAAAGAGAGGAATAACACTGCTAATAGAGATGCTGACACTGTGGTGAGGTTTTATAAAGCAATAAACCTTTTTTCTTTCATATTATGACGGTTCTATATGACTTGGTAACTAACAGCATAATCCATAACAAAACTCTCCATAGCTACTCTCTAGAAACTCACGTTACTTCTTTCTTTTTGTACTCTATCCACTCATAACGCTCCTGAAGTGGGTTAAGTACATGCTACGGCGTTGATTACAGAGCTGAAAGCAGTAGTCGGTTTGTTGATAGACAGAAGAGTAACCAACTAATGTTCTAAGTGGCTGAAAAATTCACCGCCTAAATTTATCTCTGCAACTGCGTCCAAGTCTCCTGGTGGAAAAGTTAAAAATGTTTCAAATGGCAACAAGTTAGTAAAACCCAACTGATGGAGGGAGTTTTTGTCCCCCAAACATCAACATGAGAGGATTTTCAGACACGATGAGCAAGATGTGCAACTATGAGACTTATTTCATGCAAATGTCATCTCTTATCTTCAAATAAAGATATTTATGGAATTTTGCATTTCTGGATGGAGATAATGCGACGTTGTATTTTTGCAACTTTGATACTTTTGATAGTTGACTTTATTCATGTAAATAAAAAGACTTTAATCCTAAATAGTTTCAACAAATGCACTTTCTGCTCTTTTTAATTTGACAGAAACAGGTTACTGAGACAACAACCATAGAAGACCTTCATAAGAAGAGAAAACACGGCGAGGAAGAAGAGGAAAAAGAAAATTCACGGTTTGGTTTTATGCTTTTGTTTTCTAAAACTCATCCATGTCTGTCTGAAGCCCTTTTGCAGTTTTATCATTTCTTCACCGGAGCCATCCATGTTTAGCCACCAGAGGCAGCCCAGCATTGTGCGTGGTTCCAAATAAAAGCCAGCAGGGCAGAATAATCTAAAGCTGTGTGGTGAAAATGACGGTGGCTCAGCCTGGTTCTGTGTGCCACTCACATGTTCATTTTCTTCATGCAGCTCCATCAGTAGCATTTTGATGTTTATGTTTATTTATGGTGATCTCCACCCCCATCTCACACACAGTCCTCAGCTGAGCTTTGTGATACTTCTGCTGCTGACTCAGAGATTTTATGTCTTGATTATCTCACACAACACTGATGAACAAAGAAATAATATCAGATCTAATTTGTAAGGGGTTTGTTTGATTCTTAAAACTCTGCAGGTGACTTCATCTCATCTTTGGATGTAACGATGAGTTGCTTCGTAGCACATTTGGGTTAAATATTATGTATATTGTTATGTTAATTATTTTTTATGTTATGTTTTTTTTATTTTAGGTCTATTAACGAGTCTACATTCAGGACAGATTAAGAAAACATTTAGATGTGATTGTTTGGGCCACATTCACAAGACTAGTAGTCTGTCCTGGGTCACTTTGATCTGACTGTGCAAACAGCAGAGTTTTCACCTGCATGTTTAATAAATCTTATGCTTTTTCATATTATAGACAAAGCTGCATGTTAAAGTGTGTTAAAGTTTATGGCACCTTTTCTGTCATAATTCCTAAGGTAACACACCTACCTAACCATAAAATTATTTAGCATGCTAGCTAAGCTAATATATAAATATATAAATCGGTCGACCCCTAATTGTCTGGATCAATGTCAGAGAAAAAGACTATTTTATGTGTATGTTTATATCTGCTGAGTTCACACTAGTTTAAAATGCTGACCCTCTTATGAATCTGAGGGTCCAGCTGTACATCTCATAAGCACCTGCTTCACACACGGTGGAGTTTGTTCTTAAGATTTTGAAGTTTGAATCAGATAATTGTTCATATAACCTGTTATGTAATACAGTCATTTCTACATAAGAATATAATTGAAAAGGACACTTTCTTGTCTCCTAGTGTGTGAATCAGCTCTTTTTCAGTAGTTGAAAAAACAATAGCTACGTATTGTAACCCCAGATTCTGTGAGTATAGGTGTACCCCTTTAATGCCTCGCTATTGGTAATTTCTTTGAATTAGCCACCAACCACTAAAGAGCTTTTAATACACGCCTGCCTACTGGGCAAGCCCCGATCCAGTATGATAGGGATGTAACCCCATCAAACGTCTCCCAATGCTCTTAAGCCAACTGGAACCAGTGAGGCTCGCTGCCTTAAAGGGCTATGCCTATACTAATAGAATCTGGGGTTACAATACATAACCATTGTTCTATTTTGTATAGGCTTTGCCTTTTAAGGCCTCTCTATTGGGTTAAAGGCGAAGCTGGATGTAATCTGCACCTTACAGGTTCAGATCAAACCATAGGTATAACATCTGTTTGCCAAAAACCAGATCAAACACACCCTCCCTGCAGGCCGTCTCCGTGGGCGTGAGAAGGGAAAAAGAATAGCCAAAGTGAAGGGATGAGAGAAGCAGTCACATGTGTAATGAAACAGCAGGGGAGCAGCTGGCAACAAGGCCTAGAGTTCGCGTGATTAGCCTGATAACAGCCCATTAGGGAAAACAATTGACCTAACTGACCCATTAGGGAAATGACCACTGCTCACAGGGGAGGGGGTGATAAGCTTGCTGTGAAGAAAATCCCCGGGGAATACAAAGGTGAGTATTGGAGGGTATTACCTGGAGCAATAAACCCACCAGGGGTGGTTGTGGTGGCACGCGACCCAAATTAGCATGTTAACATGAAAACGAGGTGCTCGCAGCAGGAGAGCAAACTGGCACACTGTGACAAAATGCAACGGAATCATCTCGTTGAATCCCAAAGTAAGGAGTGAGACGTGCAAGTTGTAGAAACATCCCACAGATAAAAGCGGATAAACAAGCACAGGGAGGACCAGGATGCAACTAGACAAATGTCCTCTACCAACATGCCTCCACACAGCACCATGGAGGAAGAGATTCCTCTGGTGGAATGAGCTCTCAGCTTCTCAGGCTCCAGCCCCAAGGAAGCATAAAGGACTCTCCGACAGGCATGCAAGGAGGGACATGGTCGAGTTCTCTTTTCTAAACATCTGACTAACGAGACGGAGAGCACAAACTTGTGATTGGTCAGGACGCTGCTTCTTTAAATATGTAAACAACACTGCCATTGCCGTCTCAAAAAATAAAAAGAGAGCCGAAGATATCTAGCAGCAGACACGCAGCTTGAAGAATACCTCACGAAAAAAAACTCCAAAAATATGAAGAGTATAAAGATATGTAGCAAGCGTTTTATTCGTGGACGGAAATGATTGGAAACGTGGGTCAGTGTTTGTCTACTATAGCCCTTTTTCACAAAAACCGGAAGTGCGCGATCGTTGGGAAAACTCCTTCCTAACTAGGTCAGATTTCAGTCAGCATGGATCGTGTCTGCACTAAAAACCTTCTACATTTGCCCAATATAAAATTCTAAATAGGTCGCAGAAGACCACAAAACACACAGCAATATGATACTGGAACGCAGAGCTGCTACCCATGAAAAATAAATAAATTACAGCGATATTACATTACAACATGATGATCTTATTGTTCTAACAATATAATTTTCACATTCTTAGAATAAAAGTTTCACTTTGAAACAATATAATATCATGTTCTAACAACATACACATGCATAATATAGAATATATAATATAAAATGTATGATAATTATATTGTACAACTGTGATAAACGTCTATGAACGTGAAATTTATATTGTTTGAACAATAACTGTTAACATGGCATCGCGTTAATTTTATTTTGCGTGGGTGGCAGCTCTAAACTATGAGTTCAGCATCATTTACTTGTCATGAACACATAAAAGAACTTACATTATAGCAGAGTTAGCTTTGGAGAACTTACCTTTGGGGGCTAACGTAGCATCATCATGGTCCAGCCTTGTCGCCTACTTTGCCTTTTCTAGCTCCTGGCTCTCCAATTCCTGTGCTGCACAAACTACCGTTTGTGTTACCGAACATGTAGACTGCTGGGATGAAGTTATTCCAGGAGAATAGACATGGTACCGCATCCGAGTTAAGACGGCTAACACTTAGCCCCAGCACGTAAACATAGCCGTGAAGTGTCTGCTGCAGACGTAAGTATTTCCCCTTTAATTAACAAAATTGAGCCTCTCCTCACGCGTGATCGCCCTTAGACAGTTTTGTCTTACATCGGTAGATGTTGGAAACGAATGGAAATGGAGATAGGGCTGCTTCAGAGCATGAGAAAAACAGACTGATCCCCATAAGTAACGCTGCAATAATTCTTATTTTCTGCTGCACTGACGTATTTCTGGTTAAAAACCCCGGAAGTGTGAAAAAGGTCTATTTGTGTTGCTATAAGCTAACCAGAAAAATGCCGACATGAAAGGGCGCATGTTGCCACCTACTGTATCGGAGTGGAACAAACTCATTTGAGAGGTCGGTTTTCTAATGTGCATGTAAACTAGGATAAAGACTCCCAGCTTATTATCATAAGATCGACCTGGATCGAATTACATGATGATACTGCGCTTGTACCACACTGAGTAAAGGAGGCGCAGGTACTTTGAATCGTGTGTACTACGTCACGGGAGAGCCTCAGGCCTCTAGGGGTGTCCGTTCAGTGGCCTATTTGCAAGGGGTGTCTGATCACGCCCCCTGCTTGGAGGAGGGCGTCATCCCTCCATAGCAACTGCCACGGGGGACTCGCTACAAGCAGCTGCAGATCTGGGAACCACAATGTGGAGCTTCACCTGGTGGCTATTAGGATTACTGAGAGCTGTTCCAATTGAACCTGATCCAGGAGCCGGGGAATCAGCAACACCGGGGGAAATGCATAAAAGAGCATTCTGGGTCAAGGTCGGTGGGCGAAAGCATCCACTCCTAGTGGAGGCTAATCTGGCAGTTTCAGAGAAAACCACAGCTGACATTGCACGTTCTTGAGAGCAGCAAAAAGGTCCACAGTGGCTTCCCCGAACCTGGTCTAAACCTGAATGACCAGGTCGGGGTGGAGACGCCAGTTTGAGTAGTGTAGACCTCCCATGGACATTATGTTTGCCCTGATATTCAGAACACCCGGAACGTAGATCGCCCTGATTGACAGCAGGTTTAGGTGAGGCCAGCACAACAATTCCCGAGCCACGTGCAGGAGTGGGGTCAAGCGAACCCTGCCCTGGAGATTTATGTAGGCTGCTGCCACTTGATTGTCCGTGTGAATCAGGACATGATGACCCCTGAGGAAGAGGGAAAAATGTTTGATCATGTTCCACATAATTAGTTCCAGCACGTTTATATGTGGGCAGACACGCGTGGAGGCCAGCCCTCTCCCATCATGTGGGATAAGCACGTTCCTCACTCAACTCGACAGATATGCGTCCATAAACACCGTAATGTGTGACGTAGGATGACCGAGTGGAACTGCCTCCAGCACGGCATTGGGGTTTCCCCAGTGCTTGAGGGCAATGTTGTTGGCTGCCAGAAGAGTTTGGGGCAGCGGACCTGTGTGGCACCAAACCTTCCCACCAAGTCATCTGACTGTGGCAGAGCTGGTTCAAGGATGGCTAACCCTTTGTGGTCTGCCGTTGCTGAGATGATGGCGGGCAGCTCTTGGAGAATCGTTCTGATGGCTAGTAGAGGAGTATGGGAGGCCAAGAGTGGGGTCCGATGCTGGAGGTATTCTATCGTTGACCTCAAAACTGTCAAGAAGGGACATGTCAGCAGGGCTAGGGCTGCCAGCCTCATCTTCAGTTTCAACCGGGGGGGAGTCATCCAACCCCTGCTCGACACCGAAAAACTTGAGTGCCTTGTCCAGTGGGTATGACTCGGCTACTGGGAAGACATCCTCGGAGGCAGAAGTGAAGTACTCCACACAGCAGAGTTTCTCAGCCGAGGGCAGAGCAACACAAGGAGCAGGATGCCTGCGACATCAGGGCAAGGCCCACAAGATGAGGCAGATGTCGCATTTTGCATGGAGGTCACCACTCATGATGTAGAGGGACAAACCCAGGCTGCTTCGCTGGACATGGTAACCAGCTCGGTGGCCTAGTGGTATAAGTGTCCACCCTGGGACTGGGAGATCGGGGTTCGAATCCCGGTCGGGTCATACCAAAGACTTGAAAACATGGGACCCAATGCCTCCTCGCTTGACACTCAGCATTAAGGGGTTGGATTGGATTAGGGGGTTAAAACACCAAATAGTCCCCGAGCGCATCCCCCCCAAGGGGATGGGTCAAATGCGGAGATGTAATTTCACCAGTGTGTGATGATGACTTGGGACTTTGACTTTATGGTGAGTGTTGTTGAGGATAATTTGCTCTTTTAGTGAGTGTAGCATGAAAAGAAAATGGGAAACGTTTGATGTGGTTGCACCCCTTTCATGGGGCCGACCCAGCAGGTGGGCATATGTTAAAAGCTCTTCGATGGTTGGTGGCTGATTCAGAGACATTACCAATAGCGAGGCCTTAAAGGGTGAAGCCTGAACAAAATAGAACAGCAAGAGCCTTTTTTCCTATTTAGATTCTCAGAAACACATGAAAACGTATTTTTCTGTCATACACGTGGTTACTAAGAGTCCACATAACTTGCTTTGTGTTCATGTCAAGGTGTAAAAAATTAATATTTGATGGGGATATTCTTGCCACAGTCTTAACGAAGTTATCAAAGGAAAATAAAGGGTTTATAATCTTATAATGGGTTTGTTGTTTTGGGTTAAACGTCTGAGTGTAAATATTCAGAGGGAGTGAAGTTGCTGTTTTCATTCATTTGTCTTTGCAATTTTTTATGATAATTGTGGCATGATGGCATAATTCTCTGACGACAAACAGATTTAGTAAATCTTGTGAGATTAGGAGACATGATGTATGCTTGCCCGTACCCAACTTAGAGAAAATTAAGCTGATGGAATTCTCATCAGGCGATTGATGAGGCCACCTCAAAGCCGGTGCAATGGAGAAGATGTGGGTCCTTGTTTATAAATTATTTTTGCTCTCGCTGCATCATGGCTGTTTGGTGTCGGTGGATGTAGCGACTGGTCCCGACTGGTTTCCCTCACAGCGGCTCGTGTCGGAGCGTTGCTGCCTGTTTGGAGCGATGAGAGTTTAGAGGAGAGCGTGTTTGAAGAGGAGGAGGTAGGAAGGAGGGAGAAAATACAGCGCAGTCGTGTCAGCAGCAGCAGCTGGAGCCTGGGTTCTGTGTTTAGCCCTGAAGGCGGCGTGTCCTCACTGAGACAGTAATGTCACTCAGAATGAGCACAGGTACACTCACCTGTGCGATAACGAGGAATGCTTAACAATGTGGAGCGTGCTCATCTGTGCAGTTTTTAGTTCCTGTGGAGCTGAGCTGGTTCTGTGACATCATTTATTACCACTTATATAACTGATCAAACACCAGTCCTAAAGCCTTTGTTATACTAGAGTTTTATAGAATAAACATGTTTTTCATTAAAGAAATAAACGCTACGATGAAGACCACACAACATGTTTTGTTTTTTAAGTAGTTTGTTTTTGTTCTAAAAGCATCAGAGACATTTTTAACAGTGTTTTTACTGTTTTCCTGCCTTTTATTTTACCAGATGAAATGTTTGAGAATAAGTTCTTCTTTACGAACACGACCCGTGTTTGAAGTCTGCAGAAAAACAAAAGCCCAAATTACAATTCCTGAATTGGCAAAAAAAAGTAATTAATGACCCAGAACTGCCTGAACTTCTAGAAAATCTGATCCTAAAGTATGAAATTACAAAAGGATATTATTTATTAGGGATGTGTACTGGCGATACGGTACAGGGGAGACGATACGATATATTGCGATACACTCAGCCAGATGATATTAGCGATTTTTTTAGACTGAATTTATTGTAGGAAAATTCAATAAACAATCTAAACTGATACGCAACATGTTTAACATGAGCCATAATAGAGGGATTTACATTTCAGTGGTGGAAACGAAACCCATTGCTCACTGCTGCCAACTAGCGGTCGGCGTTTGAATTGCACCAAAAAAAAAGAAAATACACAAATATTTGCATGTAAATTCTTCCAAAATTGATGCACAGCTTTTGAATATCGATATAATATCGCATGAAAAAATATCACGATATATTGCCATATCGATATTTTCTTACATCCCTGTTATATATAAACTGCATGCAGGTTCCTCAGTGTTTTAGTACCTTTTTGTTTTGGAGGCACACAAAATGCATTTTTGTTTTTAAATATCATGTTTTAATATTATTTAAAGCAGTGCTTATGCTGTAATTTTCACTAACGTGGTTTCAAAATGCAGGCAGGTGAAGGACACGGCCATGGCAGACCCAGACAAGAGTTCAGGGACCAGTGAGGAGGTAAGGTCTTCAGGCAATAAAACATTATTGGTTCTACCTGCTTCGTCTTTTAAAATAACAAATCGTTTTTACAGCATTTTTCTTCTGTTTGCTTTATGATTAAGACTTCTTCTTTGGTGGTTTATTGAACCCTTTTCTACTCAAATATGAGAAAACGTGTAGTAAGAAGCACATTTGATCTGGCTGTTTGTGAAACCGGGACGGCCGTAGGCAGCAAGGACGGTTTCTCTGTGGTTGATGTTGTAAAGGTGATCACGCCTCTTCTGGTGACCCTGTTGACCCCGCACGCTGCTGCTACTACACACCACAACAATCCAGATAAGCCCCCCCCGGAGGCTGACCCATGTTCACCAACATGATTGACAAGGACTCTTCAGAAGGGTTTATTCTCCATATTCATTACTTGTATATCATTGGGTTTCTTTTAGTTGATCACCAACAAACCTAACATTTAACAAAAAGTCTGGATATACGAGCACAGTGACCATTGGAGGCACACGCCTTTCTTTTTATTTATCAAGTTGAATTCATCGGTTCCCTCTCGTCATGACCTCAGCACACTTTTAAAAGCATCAGGCCTGGCTGCCTTTGGCTAAAGCCAATTGGACTGGTCCTGCCACCAACAACATCCCAGTGATCTGACCGTACCAGCCCAGTAAGGATCAGCTGTCAGTGGTTCCAGAAAACAAACAGATTAGCTTAATATCATTTTGAAGATCATGGAATATTTTTGTGAGAAAATCAGCTGTGGAAAAGTTTGGGTTACAACTGTTGCTTTAGTAACTTGGTCTCAGCAGCTTCTGTTGCTTTATTGCTGGTCTGAGTTTCTACGTGATATTTGTAACAAATCCACTGCAGCTTCGTCTCCCCAACACTTTAACAGAGGATTAATAATGTTTGTGAACGCCACATTTCAACCATAATGAGACTACTACCAGCTGGTAGTTTCTGTAGTTTATTCTTCGTTCACAGTTGTTGTCGTTCCTTTGCTCATCCTGACCTTTATCTACCCTCCATACCTGCCTCTCTCCTTTCCCTCTCATGTCGGGTGTTTTTGTCTTTTTCAGACACCGAAGGCGTTCTCAGCTCGTAAAATCTCTCTTGGCAGTGAGTACACCCTCCATCTCTCACCTCTCCTTCTGAAGCACTGACTACACATTACTCACAGTGGTTACTTCATTCTTTATGTATAGAAATAAATTGAAAGAAAAATGAGCAAAGTAATGTGGCTATAATAATAAAACGTGTTGGTGTTATTAGTCTAATCTGCTCATCAGTCTTTTTATAAAGATGGAGATTGTTGATTGGCTGTGGCGTTAAATCTTCATTCCTCCTGTTCTTCCTCATGGTAGCATCCCTTTCTAAACCAGACAAAAACACCTGCAGCCGTCTGAAAGCTTCCGTCCTGACCGTAGCGTAAGACGAGGAATTCTCTAATGGTGTCATCAAGCTGCTGCAGCTCTGGGAGAGAAGTCGTCACATTCAGGGGTTTAAATATGAACCACAGCTCCCTGAAGCTCTTTGTTCCTCATGTCTTTGTTAGATGATCTAAGTAGTTTGGGCTTGAGAGACAAGTGGAGCAGTATTCCGATTGTCCAGTGTTAGCTTGATAGCATGATAAAGTCCTGTAGCTAACAAAGATAACGAGTTGTTTGGGAACTTAAAAACCTCAAAGCTGTATTGTTCTAGTTAACATTATTTTATCAGCAAACGCCCGAGGAGTTGCGTTTACCTCCAGTCAGACGGGTTTGTACCCAGATGAGTTGCTCCAGCCTGTTCCAGGAGTCGTTGAGGAAGAGCAGACCTGTGTGTGTTGCCGTCAGCCTCTTTAGCTTGTTTATGTGCAGAACAGACAGGGAGAGGAGCCATCTAGTGGTTTCCTCCTGAACCAGCACCGTGTAGAGGAGTTTCTACGTGTAGTGTTGTAGTGTCATGTCCTAGCCGTCTCATTTTAGTAATATTAAAGTTTGTTCCTGTGATGTTGCAGGTATTTATTCTGTATTTTATGACTCATTAGGCACTAAGTCGTCTCCAGGCACTGGCAGTGGGGAGGGTGAGCAGGAGTCTGGGCCTGTTTCTGGTCGTAAGAGGAGGTGGGGCTCCAGTACAGCTGTCACTGCCAAGAAACCTTCCATCAGCATCACCACGGATTCGCTGAAGGTGAGGGCAGCGGATTTAGATAAATCTCACATTGTGGTTTTAGTATTGCCCGTATGCACGATCACTAGCGATAAATCTGTAATATGTTGCTGTCAGCAAAGATAAAAGCCATTAGGCCAGGCTTAAGGCTGATTTATACGGCTCCATCAGCTCGAGCGTTGACAGACGTTTTACCTTCAGACTTCTCCGTCACCTGGGGAGAGTTGCAAAGCAGTTCCCCGCCAGGACACCAGAGGGCGTAGCGCTTTTCTGGGGTATCCTGTAGGGGTGGGTGCATTTCATCGATGCGGCGATGCATCGCAAAGCTTCACATGAGGATTCAGAATCGATTAATGAACGTCGATGCTTAAAAAAATAAATAACGTGAAAGCTTTGTTGCAAANCAGGGTTCTTACACTTTTTCCACTGACAAATTCAAGCACTTTTCAAGCATTTTCAAGGTAAATTTTCAAACTTTTCAAGCACCACACGGCAAAGACAAAACACTACATTAGGACTCAAGAGGACAGTTTCACCTCACTATCATATGAATTTATTACTGTTATATAATAGAGATGATCTTATCCGATCACAGGATCAAAAATCAGGCCTGATCACGTGATTTTAAATTACTGGAATCAGGTGAAAAAGATTAGCTATAACCTTATAAAGCAACTAGCGTGACCTTAATTTATCCTCAGATAGAAATTTTCAAACGAAATGACAATGACTTAGTTTTAATTTTAACCTGTCTGCTTTTAGTTCTAGTCTGTTACCTTAAAACCAAACACCCTGCTCTCCCAGTTCACAGCAGCAACTCGGACAAAAACACACAGCCATCTGACACTCAAGATACACTAAAAGACAAAGAGAAACTGTCTACTGACAGCAAAAACACAGCCAAGATAGCCATATATTAATCACACTGTATGACTCTCTGGTTGCAAACGTTGGTTTTTGCAGTCTCCTAGAGCCACGGTATGAGCCGTGTTGTGCAGGGAAGAGCAAGCCTCAACATGGGTGCAGTCATAGTAATGCTTATTGCAAAACACTGCCACATACTATTTAAACAATTTGAATTATGAGCAATGAGGCTATTATCAAACATATTCCTAATATTAACACATTTATTATCAATGTTCTTCCTGACAGAGTGATGTTTTTTAGCAGCTAATCTGAGGAAATTACATCAAAACAGGAAGTTGAGGCCTGTTAAAAGACAAATTTCTGTTACTGTTTGGTTTCAGACAAATAAAGTATTCTATTATATTCCAAGTTACAAATAAATAAATCTGAAAGGACAACTTGGATGTTTTCTACTTTCTTCTTATTAACTGAATGCATTGCTGAGGTGTTGGATTGGGACTTGGTATCAAAATCCTATGACATGGATCGGGGGCAAAAAAAATGTGATCAGAACATAATTATAAATATTATCTTGTAATATTCCACAAAGCAGGGACAAAGTAAATAAAAACATCACATTTTACATTTTGAAATGTGTCTAAGGTCAAGGTTTGCTCCTACTTTTGCAGCTCTTATAGAAGCTGTGTTTAAAATCCTGCTCCTGCTAAATTTCTGACTATTACCACCCATTACTGAAATATCTGATCACAACCCTCCCTCCATCTGCAGAACCATTAATTGATGAAAATAAATAATTATACTCGATGAACAAATAGGGATTGTATTTCTGCTAGTAAAAATAGCTGTTGATATATTTAGTTTGAATTGTGACTAGAAAGAATATGACCTGGACTAGGATTAATTATATTGTTTCTATGTAAAATAGGAATTACTAGCTTTTGATTAAATGATAAAATGGCTTGCCACGTGAACTCGGGTCTGCTTTCTCAGCCAAACATGGTCCATGCTTCTGCTCACAAATAGATGCCATGAACGACAAGGTGCTTCATTAAATTACTGGTATTTACATGTTTAGTGACAAACCTGAACACAGTTAGCTCTGCTGCTGCTGTTTACTTTCCCAGATGCAGTCAAAATTTTGATTTTTTTTCGGTATTTTATTAGTTCGTGAACTCGGAGGTGTTTTGTAAACAAAGTTTGTGAATGATGCAGCCGACGTCTGACGT
>SSNS01000074.1:0-11967 GCA_006937985.1 Aphyosemion australe
CCTGAGTTTTCGTATATGTTGAAGGGGCGGGACCAGGCCTCGAAGTTCGACTACTCGCCAAAATTTTTTAAATGGCTATAACTTCATAACCAAAAGGGCTAGAGTCACAAATTTTTTTTTGGTTACTCCTCATCCGCCCCCGAAGAAAAATGAGTGGTCAAGTGATGACATCACACAAGCCCCGCCCACTCAGGACCAAAAAGGTCATGTTTTACTGGGAAATTCCCCAAAAATCAACCTTTCATTCAATCACCACAAAACTGCATCTGGTAACTCAAGACAACTTGAAGTTGCATGGCGTCACTTTATGAGACTTTTCGACAGACGCCGTGGCTGTGACGCCGCGGCGAAGTCAGGCGTAACGCCGTGGCCATACGTTTGCCTCCCATTTCGTCATTTCAAAAGATATCGGCACGAAATTTTTTTTGAGGTATCCTAGTCCGCCCCCCAATAGAACGTGATGTGAAAATCCGGTGGGCGTGGCCTAATTTTTGAAATAGCGCCCCCTAGGACCATTAAAACTGTCAGCCCCAAGCCATGCTTTGCGTCACAATTACGAAACGCTGCACGCTGATGTAGTGTCTTAGGACCTACAAAAAAGCCTCTTGAAGCCATGCTCTATATTGCACAGGAAGTCGGCCATTTTGGTTCCAGTCGCCATGGCGAATTCTGGCGTGACGCCGTGAACTTACGTTTGACTGTAACGTTCGCTTACACCATCCTATCAGCGTGAAATATAACACGGTGAACAAAAATTCACTCCCTCAACCAAACAGGTGCAAATGGTTGGTGAAGGTGGTCTTATTTCACCACAGCGCCCCCTACATACCTTTAAACTGTAATAACTCCTACAGACAAGGTCACAACTGCACCAAACTTGGTGGGAATCATCACACCACTGCACCAAACACATTTATGTGGTTGTTGGTTCAACTCCCTTTAGCCCCGCCCCCTCAGACATTTTTGGCCCTGAGCAACACATGCATGGTGCAATTCACACCAAACTGCACACAAATGATTGTTGATAACCTACAAACTGCTCAATGGGATTTTTAATACAATTCGGGACAGCGCCCCCTAGATACAATAAAACTTTAATAACTTCTACAAAAAAGCTCAAAACTGTACCAAACTTGGTGGAAATCATCACACCACTGCACCAAACACATTTATGTGGTTGTTGGTTCTACTCCATTTAACTCCGCCCCTTTAGGCTGTTTGCTTCTAGAAAACGCACGCAACCTCTCATTGATGCCAAACTAACACAAAACAAGGCTTAACTCGCTAGCGTGCTCAGTTTAGAGCATCCTCTAGTGGTGAGACGCATCATTTTGGGCGGGCTCGGAGGAGAAGCTGAGTTGGGGTGAGGTGCGGATCAAGTGACGGCTCGCGGTTTCCAGGGTCGCGGGGGTTGACGTTTCTGTGCCGTGGCGGTGCTCAGGTCCCCCCGGGCTGCCACTGGAGGCCGGAGCGGCGCTGAGCTGCGAGGGCCGAACGACGCTGCTTGCAGCTTTAATTATTATTATTTTTCTTCCCGAAACTTTTTTGCCTTTTTCGAGGCCTTAAGATATTTAAAAACTCACAATATTTTGCAGGCATGTCAGGCCTGGTGTAAAATTTTATATTTCAAAGGTCCCAAAAAAATCGCCACAAAAATGGCTGAACAGCGCCCCCTACAATGTGAAAAATCAGCCCCCACATTGACCTTTTTTCATCGTAAAATTCTGAAATGTTGCACACGTGTTCTACTCCCCAGTCCGCACCAAAAAGTCTCTTGCAGCCATGGTCAACATCAGACAGGAAGTCGGCCATTTTGGATTGAAGTAGCGATTTTGACCCCGTTTTGGGCGTTTGTAGGGTCCGTTCTTGATTGACCTACTCGGTCATTTTTCGCACGATTGTCTCCAAAACGGTCTCGTTTTGCTCAGAAGGGATGGGCGATCAAAATGAGATAAGAATCCTGAGTTTTCGTGTAGGTTGAAGGGGCGGGGCCAGGCCTCGAAGTTCGACTACTCGCCAAAAATTTTTAAATGGCTATAACTTCATAACCGAAAGGGCTAGAGTCACAAAATTTTTTTTGGTTACTCCTCATCCGCCCCCGAAGAAAAATGAATGGTCAAGTGATGACATCACACAAGCCCCGCCCACTCAGGACCAAAAACGTCATGTTTTACGAGGAAATTTACCAAAAATCAACCTTTCATTTAATCACCACAAAACTTTATCTGGTAACTCAAGACAAGTTGGGGTTGCATGGCGTCACTTTATGAGACTTTTCGAAAGACGGCGTGTCTGTGACGCCGCGGCGAAGTCAGGCGTAACGCCGTGGCCATACGTTTGCCTCCCATTTCGTCATTTCAAAAGATATCGGCACCAAATTTTTTTTGAGGTATCCTGGTCCGCCCCCCAATAGAACGTGATGTGAAAATCCGGTGGGCGTGGCCTAATTTTCGAAATAGCGCCCCATAGGACCATTAAAAATGTCAGCCCCAAGCCATGCTTTGCGTCACAATTACGAAACGCTGCACGCTGATGTAGTGTCTCAGGACCTACAAAAAAGCCTCTTGAAGCCATGCTCTATATTGCACAGGAAGTCGGCCATTTTGGTTCCGGACGCCATTTTGTGGTTTTCGCACACGTTCTATTTATGGTCACGCCCCCTTCGCCGTTTGACGTATCGCCTTCAAATTTTTTTTATATACTCTTAAGACCATGTAGAAAAAAGTGAACCTACGGATTTTACGAGAAATGTTCGGTTTGGGCGTGGCTAACCGTCAAACATTGGCCTGCCGCCACGCCATGCTTTCCTATCAAAGCTCCCTATTTCACCCCTTTAACCTAATCAGCATCAATTTTAGCCAAATAGCAGTGGACATGTTGGGGTCTCTTTGTGTCCAGTATTGGCAGGTTTAGAATAGAGGCGGGGCTTTGGGGCCACAGCGAATTTCGATATCACGCCGTGCATTTACGTTTGCCTGTCATTTCCTCAATTCTCATGATATTGCCACAAAACTTGGGGTGAGCCATCCTAGTCCGACCCTCAGTAGAAGGTGACGTAAAAATCCGGTGGGCGTGGCCTAATCTTTGAAATAGCGCCCCCTATGAATATTTAAGCTGTCAGCCCCAAGCCATGCTTTGCTTGAGAATTACTAAACGTTGCACGCTGATGTAGTGTCTCAGTACCTACAAAAAAGTCTGTTTAAGCTATGCTCTATATTGCACAGGAAGTCGGCCATTTTGGTTCCAGACGCCATTTTGTGATTTTTTTCACCATTTCTATTGACGGTCACGGCCCCTTGGCCGTTTGACCTATCACCTTCAAATCTTGGTTTTATACTCTTAACACCATGTGGAAAAAAGTGAACCTACGGATTTTACGAGAAATGGTCGGTTTGGGCGTGGCTAACCCTCAAACTTTGACCTTTNTTAGAGCATCCTCTAGTGGTGAGACGCATCATTTTGGGCGGGCTCGGAGGAGAAGCTGAGTTGGGGTGAGGTGCGGATCAAGTGACGGCTCGCGGTTTCCAGGGTGGCGGGGGTTGACGTTTCTGTGCCGTGGCGGTGCTCAGGTCCCCCCGGGCTGCCACTGGAGGCCGGAGCGGCGCTGAGCTGCGAGGGCCGAACGACGCTGCTTGCAGCTTTAATTATTATTATTATTATTATTATTATTATTATTATTATTATTATTATTATTATTATTATTATTAATAAGAAAATTTACAATGGTATCAAAATATTACCTACTGTTAATTTGAATGTTTCAAAATCTTTTCACTTCACGTTTGTCTGGTAAATCCTGGAGAATCCAAAGTAACATGTTTCTGTCGTTATAAAAATCCACCAGCAGGGGGCGATGCACAGCGACGTCCATCGGTGACGTAAGACGCACCGATGGGAGCCGATCGAGCCTTCTCACAGCTCTGTTCATTCTCAGGCCGGGTAGGACCCCAGCAACAACCCTGCAATCGGATCGACCTATGAATATTGGGCTTTACAATCGCAATCCATCCTCTGAATAATCTACGTTTGGCGGAACTATTTCACTGTCACTGTTCAGAAGATATTCTCAAATTGTAGAATTCGGTGAGTTTTAAACACGGGGCTATGCGAAATCTTCCGTTTTTGCTTATGTTTTTCGCTGCTCAGTTTATTGTTGCTTTGTTCTGGGAAGCAGCCATTTTTAATCGCCTTGTCCTACATTCCAGTCGCTGTCTTCTTGCCCGTTAAGAAAACCCAGCAAGTTTAAAATTGTGGCATTGGTTTAAATGTTTCTGTACAGATTCCAACAAACCAGTGGTCAGTTTAGTAAAATATAATTATTTTAAAAGCACCGACTGTCAAACTCCCGGCCTGCAGGGTTGTTTTTGTAACACTACACTGGAAGTTGAACGGAATTGCTGTTTTGCTAGTTTTCCAACAAGCTCTCGAATGCATTCAGCTAATATTACATTTCTGCGTTTGCTTGGTTGTTAAACGAATACAATAATTTCTTTGTAAAGAAGCGTTTTCATTAATGGTTATGTAATTTTAAACTGCTCAACATCAGATGTACTCGTTAGCATTTGATGTTTACATAGCGAATGTAGTTCAGCCGTCGTACAACATGTTGTTTAAGGCACAATTCTGTCAATAAATAGATTTTTCCTATGTTGTAAATTAACATTTGGTTTTACTGTTTACTTGAAATTGGCAGTGTTTTTGCACCAGAAGTGGTTGGTGTATTTGCTGGAATTAGCATAGATGCTAACTAGCAAGAAGAGGTCAAGAGTTTTCCTTCACATTTAGCTTTGAGATTCCTACTACACCTATTCACTATTACCCCATTTGTTAGTTTGTTTGTGCTGATTCTGTGGAAGTGGCGTTGAAATGTAAATTTACTTGATTGTAAGCGTTAGCTGCCATCCCGTTAGCATAGTTGGTAATTATGAAAACCCAGATAAACTCGTAATCTTCTGGTATTTGGATAGATTTTTGATCATTGTCTATATAGATTAGATGGCACAGGAAGCTATGCTCTCTGTTATTACACTGGTGAACATGTTCCCGGAGGTGGATGTTTCTTGTTTTGAGTCCCAGGCCAGTAAAACGCCTGAGCCGAGTTGAAATCGGTTGGCCTTCAGCACGGTTTTCACGGATTCTCAGATGAAATGAACGATTTCTCGTAAAAATCTGGAGCTTTACGCAAATTGTTCGTATTTGAACCGTTCGTGAGACTCTATTTATTTGCTGTCTTTGTTCGAACTTGACCGTCTACTTCGCTTATCCATTTGTTTTGCTCTGAGGAGTACCTTTTCTGTAATAACAGACACATTTGAATGTGTCACAGTATGCATCTTAAACAGGCGTGTCATTAAAATGGTTTAAACGTTTAATTGTATCTAAATAAGCATCTGTTTTATTATATTTAATGTTATGCCAGACCCAAAGTGTATATTTGACTGATAGATTTCAAAATCCTTTTGTTTAAAAGGTGTCATCTTGACCTGAGATGATCAGGAATGTGTTGTTTCGTGAATGCTTTTGTGTTTTTCTGCAGCAGATATTATTGAAAACTAACTTGTTGTTGTATTTTGTCACGTTGGGCCAAAGTTAGCACATTGTTATTTGTGTTAATGGAGACACTTTTAGAAATTTCAAGTTTGTAAGTTAAATCATGGATGTGAATGACTTGAATACCCCCTCCTCTTTGTTGACAGTAACATGATTCTGACTTTTACAAGGAGATGTTTCCTCTCAGAAGTTTAAAATCACATATGACGTTTTAATATGTCAAATAAATTTTGTTTTACCACTGATTCGTTAGTATGAATAGTTGCTGTAACATCAGTGTTTTTGCATTTTGAACGGTGCTGACAAACTTAAAAGGGAATATGGCAACAATTAAAAGGAAAAGGGACAAAAAGAGTCTGCCTCATACCCTAAAGGATTTTGTAGATGTGGGTTTGTTACACATGGTGATAAAGGCAATGCAATCTTTTATCCATTTAGCCTGAAACAAGTTGTTTATTACTAGTGTGCTGAGAACTAAACACATTCTTATAGGACTTTAGTTACATCCAATGATCACCGTGTCCTTCAGGCTGATGTGGACCACAGTGTCTGATAATAAAATAGCTGTTTTTATGTTGCTGTTTATGCCTGGACTGCATGAGTCTCACATACATCTGAACCGAGTGGGAGCACCCAGTCAGGAGTCCAAAATCAATCTGTAATATTTCTTCATTCGTACTTTATTCAGTTGGTGAACTTGTTTCAGTTTAAACAAAGCATGAACTATTCAAATCCAACCTTTTTACTTAACATATTTGTCAGAAATGATCGCCTCAGTTCATGTTTCCATCTGCAGTTACAGCAAAGTCACTTTGATCAGGACAGATAGCTAATTATGTGACCTGCAAACAAAAATCAGATGTTGGTGGATTTTTTCTTCTGTTTGCTCCATCGTTAAAAGGTCTTGAAACTGACATGAAAAGCATTCAAATCTGCTTGAAGGGCTGAAGCTATGTTATAAACTTTTTCTGTTGCCAATTTGATTTTTCTTCTACCCTTAGATGTGTTTTAGTTGGTTTTTGATCTACGTATGATGCCCTCTTTATACATTCTTTAATTGCTAGAAATTTAGTTTTGAACTAAACTAAATAGAAGGCGCTGCTGCTCTGTGCGTTCTATCTCTAGAATCATATTTGTCCTAAATGTCTGCTACATGGAAAAATATTTAAACAGCTTTAGGTAAGACCAAGGATCTACACAGGACGTAATGTAAAGAAAGTGCATCACACTTAAAACATAAATGCTTAATGAATGTATTTACAGCAGAAAAAGACCAAGATGAGAAATAAAGCCAGGTTAAAAAGTTCCTGAGATCATCTTTCTTATGAATTTGTCTCATGGATGGGACATTACCAGGTCAAATCAGCATCTTTTAGCAACACTCTATGCACATAAACATGTTATACATATTAGAAAGCTTAAATTCTAGTGATATATTGCAATCAGCGATAAAACCATAACAGTAATGGCTTTTGTGAAACCACTCGGATATTAAAAAATTAACACCCAGTCTTTTTATATTGAGTTTGTGCTGTTTTTAATTTTTTTTATTTCTCTGCAATGTGAGACAATAATCACCTGAACGTTTGTGATGTTAATTTCCAGGACTGTCTTTTACATATGGAATTTTTTCTCCTTTCTGTAGAATAAGAAAGCACTAGGAAGAGGCGCAAAGAAAAATTTCCATACTCGATGACATTACATCGAAATGTCCGATCGTTTGGGGCAAATAACCAAGTCCAAGGATGGGAAAAGCAAGTATTCCTCACTCAGCTTATTTGACAAGTACAAGGGAAAATCAATAGAAACTCAGAAAAATACAGGTAAGTCTGTGAGTACGGTTAGTTTTTTCCTCGATGTTGTTCCATTTCTTTTTTGATCTGGTTTCATTTTTCTTATCGACTGGTGCTTTTCCTCCCAGTAGTTCCGCGACATGGCTTGCAGAGTCTTGGAAAAGTGGCCACAGCCCGGCGCATGCCCCCACCTGCTCACCTGCCGAGCTTGAAGTCTGAAAACAAAGGAAACGATCCCAACGTGATTATAGTGCCCAAAGACGGTACAGGATGGGCAAACAAGCAGGAACAACCCGATCAAAAGAGGTTTGCGCTAACGTCTTTAGCGGTTGACGAGTCTTCCTTCTTTAAAAATCCTTAATGTAACTGTAGTTATAACCACATGTTGGTTTTTTGTAGTTCCACTGCATCAGTGCCACAGCTGCCGGAGTTGCAGCCGCCGCTAGCTTCACAGAAATCTGTCTCCAATCTTCAGAAGTCCTTACCAGTGGCCAACCAGGAGGTGTGTGTGCAAACTTAGCCGTCTTTAGCTTGTAGTGTTTATTTTTACCAAAATAAATACTCTTTTTTATTATTTTATTTTGAGAAGCATTTTAACTAAACAACTGAAACTCTTAATATCGTGATTTTTTAAAAACCTAATAAAGATGGCCTCTTTCTGTCATAAAAAAAATTCCGATGTTGAGGTTGTACAAGAAAAGTAATCTGTGTAATCTCAGTAAAAATACTCTGATATTTTGTTATCCTTTCCACAGAACACAAACACAGGTGGACCAAAGCAATGGGCCCAGCTAAATGGAAAGGCAGTAGAGCAAGATGGTGAGTAGTTCAGATGAATCGGGTCACATGTTTAGGGAGATTTGTTCAAATAGAAGTAACTTTTTTTTAATGATTTTATAAATCTGGTATTTCTACGACAGCTTTTCCGTTCTGAGTCATTTATTTGTTGTCGGGCTGCCGCTCAGTTTGTCCTGGGTTCTGTGTTACTCGTGGCAACCACGCGGTTTCATTGACCACCTTTTTCGATGACCTCAGGTTCAAGGGCCTCAAACCGACTTCAGCCCTTCTCTCACGAGGAATTTCCCACCCTGAAGGCAGCTGGAGAACAGGACAGAGCTGGCAAGGAAAGAAGCGGCTTCGATCCGTCGTATGGGCCCGGACCAAGCCTCCGCCCCCAGAGTAAGTTCAGCGCTCAGAAAAGGATGTGTGGATGAGGTATTATTTTAAAAAAACATTTTTACCAGCAGACAGGATGTTCTCAGGACAGATGTTTGTGTTTTTAAGTGATAAACATTACAAATGTAAGAAGCGGGCAGCTGGAATGTTGTGGTTTGTTATTTTCAGTTACATAATTAATAAGCAAAGCAGTGTTTCTGATTACATATTTTTCGTCCAATAACATTTTACCGTTGCTGCTTTCTTTGGATCGAGCTGCATCCCAAACTAACTTTTCTGTTTCCACGTTAAGACGTGACGAGCTGGAGGGAAGGTGGTGGCAGGAACCTTCAGCCCTCGTCCCTGACCCTCAGCCTGCCAGCAGATCCTGAGGGTAAGACCACTGCCCTGGGTGAGACCGGCAGCCCTCCCGCCTCGTCTCACCCCCCCTCCGCCACTGGCACCCCCTCATCTACTGTCACAACAGCTCAGTCACCAAGCGCCGACTCGAAGGAGCCTTCGCTCCGACCCGCCCAGCCCGTGCGCAGACTCACCGTCCCTACTGCCCTGCAGTATCAGCTTCATCACACTTCCACTGCGGTCTACCATGACATGCTGCCTGCATTTGTAAGTCCTCGACGCCCTATTAGGGAAAGGAAAAAATACACTTATTTACCCCCTCGGATTTCTGACATGAACATCGTGTGATCCCGCTGTTTTTAGATGTGCTCTAAAGAGGCCCGTGAAGCTGCCGGCCCGGATAACGTTTCTACTGCCGTAGCAGCACCAGCCCGATTTGACAGCAAACCCAATTTTAGGCAAACTTATGCCAAACCTGAACTTGTCAAGTAAGCTGTGAATGTCTGAATTTACTCTTCTATGAGAAAGATACTCGGCCATTGTTAAGTTGTTCTTTTCTATTTGCAGCGGTGATTCCCGAAGAGAGAACCGCTTTGTCCGCGTCCCACCGCGGCCGTCTTCTCAGCCCATCCGCAGGCCTGGTGACAGACCACAGAGGGCCGCCATTATTAATCCAGAGGATCTGAAGGATCTTGATGATCTTGATAATGAATGCGAAGATGGATGGGCTGGTCGGTATCTTCTTCAGAGCGTCCAGTTAGCACATGAAGGCCTCAGCTACACCACTCTATTCAGACAAGAAGTCAGACTTTCTAATAAATCCTAAAAGTAAACGTGATTGTGATTTACGCTGACATAACACATCAAAATACAACAAATAAAAACCATCTGAGCTTGGCAGGCATCTTAAACAGCTCCTTATTAAAGATCCTTTGGCTTTGTTTATGGGGTTTTCTCAGTATTTAAACTCGGGACTAATTTGTTGAGTTGCCCTTATTCAAGCTTGTAAGACTGCAGTAAGACAGCCTTGCTAATTTGTTATTGATTAAGCAAGCTGCCTTTGTTATTTACAGTTCCAGATGGTTGGTCATGGTGAAAACAGCTAATGGAGTGTTTTGCCATAAATCTTCAAGACAGATGTGCACTTTATTAAAATCCAGTTTTTGGGTTTTTTCTTTAAAAATATATTTATCTTGTCAGTTAACCCACTCTTTAGTAACTTCAGTATGTTTTCTGTAACTGCTGCTTCTGATGTTCTTTTCTTCTAGGACTTCATGAAGAAGTTGATTATAGTGAGAAGCTCAAGTTCAGCGATGACGAGGAAGAACACTCTGCTATTGATAAAAGGATTTGGTACGAACTCCCGTTTCCACGTTCTTCATTTGTCTCATTGATTGTCTGTTTTCTGTGGGTTCCTCGTGTAACTGTTGGTTTTTAGGAACGACTGGGACAGGGAGAGAGAGAACCAGCGGGACTGCCAGTCCTCTCTTAGTTCAGGGGAGCCGTCTTATTCTCTGGAGGCACCAGACGAAAATTATTCCTACCAACATCACCACCACGAGCCTCCCAGGAAGACGAGCAGCAGATATCTTCCCACTGACAGCCAGGTAATCGCGCTCGGAGCAGCGTTCACAACATTAGTCTCTCTCTTTTAAAGTGGGCATAGGCTCTTTATGTCAGTACATGTGCCGTGGTCTTTAGTATGGATTAATGCCTTATGAGTCGTTTTCTGTGGAACAAAGAGATGGCGCTTCAGTTTCATGAAGTAAAAGTTAGTTGTGGGAGTGGGGGGCAGAAAAACAGCAGGGTGTGGAGTCTTACTCATTAATATTCATAATATGTGAACATCGCGCCTCTGATTGGCTAACAGCTACATGACACTTCTGCTCCACAAATAACACAAGCCTGAAGGAGTTCTGGCGTGTGGTGGAGTTGCTAATGCTAACGGTTAGCTTTTACTAGCCGAGATGTGCTCTGCTGTTTCCTGGACATTAAACCAACACAGACTTCCACGTTGTTAGCCAAGATGGGTGAGTCCATGAATGCTAATTGACAGTGTGATGTAGATCTGTGGCTTTTTCTGATCTGACTGTTTTCCCGTCTGTTTTTATTTTGCTGGCTAGTGCAGGATTCAAGGGTAGAAGACTATTTTCTCATTCAGCATGCATGTGAAACTCACCTAACACTCTAAAAAGACAAAGTATTAAATTATTAAGATGATTTATTCTAAACACTGTTTATTCACAGGTTAAAACCTTTAATACTTCTGTGATGGTCAATCTCACGTATAGCTGAACGATTTTAGGAAAAAAATGAATTGCGATTTCAGTTTGATTCACAATATTCTTCAAATCAAGCTTCAGCACAGTAATCACAATGGACAGTAATATTTACAAACATGACAGGAAATGACATCATACCATTAAAAGCTATTACTCTAATGCAAGGATGAAATATAATGGTGAGAGTTGAGTGTTTTTCAGTTTTCATTCATGTCATCATCATCATCATCTTTATTTATAACGCACTTTTCAATAGCTAAAAGTAGGGATGCACCGATCCACTTTTTTCACATTCGATCAGATACCGATATCAGAAGTTTAGTATCTGTCGATATCGATCTGATACTGATATGGAAAAACAGTATTAACCCTTTAGGCACCAGGTTTTTTTTTTTAATATTCAATTCTGACATGACTATTTCAAAATGTTGTAGCTTGAAAATGGTTAGAGATAAAGGTAAGTAAGTAAGTAAGTAAGTAAATTTTATTTGTATAGCACTTATCACAGACAGAGAATCACAAAGTGCTTCACAAAGATCAACAAAACACAAGATGGTCATCATAAAATGATCTTAAAACAAAACAACAGAATATCATAAAATCATTAAAAATCAGAAAACAGAAAGTCATAAAATTATAAAAATGATAAAACAAATGAAAGATTATTATAAATACAAGTAAGAAAAAATGAATAAAACATAAAAGATTTAAGTAAAAGCAGTTTTAAACAAAAGGGTCTTCAGCTGCTTTCTAAAGGTGACCAGACTGTCAGTAACACGTAGGGATAAAGGAAGTTCATTCCAAAGTCGGGGTGCAACAGCCTGGAA
>SSNS01000074.1:15779-111603 GCA_006937985.1 Aphyosemion australe
GGGTAGTTGGTCCAGCAGAGTGTCGACGCACAGCATCCTTCAGTATTTTGCGTCGGGCAGTGGACGTTGAGGTCCTGGGGGGATTAGACTTTGTAGGCTGCTTCTTACGAACCACAGGCTCCTGCTCGATGGCATTTGGTAGTTGGGTAGAAGGAAGGAGGTTGGTGAGATCAGCTGCTTGATCCTCAGGTGGTTGAGTAGAAGGTAGGAGCTTAGAGAGATCAGCTGCTTGATCCTCAGGTGGTTGAGTGGAAGGAAGGGACTTGGAGAGATCAGCTGCCTGATCATCAGCAAGAGGAGTGAAGCGGTTTGATAGACTAAGGTCAGGTGGAGGGATGGGACCAGCAACAGGGGATCTCCTACGGCCACGTACCACGACCTCAGACCAAGATGAAGATGGGTCTGGGGTAGAGCTGGAAGTTGGTAGTCGTGATACAGCAGGGTCCCAAGCAATGGTGTCTTGGAGCAGAGGGTTCTTCATTGGTGTCTCTTTTTCAAATCTACTGACAATGTGACTGGTAATTTTAGGGATACGTTTTCTAAATCTATCCAGCAGCATTTCTTTCTTCTGTAGTTCAGCAGAGAGTCGCTGTATATCCTCTTTAAGGTTCTCAATCTTTTTATTTGCTTTAAAAAGCATAAACGGATCATTGTGGGGCAGAAGCGGGGAGAGGACAGACATTCAAAATAGCTTCAAGGTTGCAGAAAGCTTACGCTGTAGCCGAGCCGCCTCTGTCGGATCCGAAAGATTTCTAGTCCAACTAAAAGTCCAAGAAATCCAAAAAAAATCTCCAGAAACATAGAACTCATGAAGGTCCAACAAAATCCACAGAATCCAGCAATCAGTCACAGAAAAACAGGTTTTTAGAGGAATTAAGGCACAAAGAGTAGGGAGCTGAAATAGACACGTCCGCAGGCAAGGTAAACTGTAAATGAGAAAAATCTTCAGTAGGACCCAAATTTTGTGATGGGAGCAAATTCACTCTCATCAAATTAGCATATTATGACTTCACCAGGCTGCCATATTGGAATGTATAATTTTTACAAATGTTCCTTCTTATTTTTACATGTAATTTTTAAATGTTCATTATATTTTTTATATTTTTTTATTTATATATACATATATAAAGTTCTTTATTCATTTTTGCTTCATTTTGTTATTTTTATATTGTATTTTTTGATATTGGCCACTCAAGACTAATGCTTTATAGTCATATTTATCAGGTTTGTTGGGCTTGTACAGCTTCAGGGTCGACCTTCCCATGAATGTAATGATCATTTGATCCAAGGAAAGTTCCTCATGTGGACCATAGATGTTTGGAATATGTGGAATGTTCATATCGATTATGTGACGCACTTTTACTTTCACTTTCATATTTACCGGGTCTGCCGCTATTTGCGGCTTTTTTTACATTCCTGCTATGCCTGTCACCATTAGCGGTGTTTTTACCATCCTTTCTACACCCACCGTGTCCCGATCATGGAGAAATAAGCCTGATTACTCTCGGGAAGCACAGACTCTGTTGCTGCGCGCAGCGTAACTTTCTCTCACTGGATGAGTGAGTCTTCATCAGAGGGTGAATATTCCAATTCAGAAATTAGAGTCAACTATTACCAGTCAAAGAACTTTGCCAGAACAGACCTGCCAGCATTGTAAGTTTTTATAATATTCACCCTCTGTGAGCTCCGCTTGTCTCCTCCCTTCGTCAGGAGCGTCTTGGCTGGAGGCGATTTTCAAACTTTATAAACTCTGAAAATTTCAATAGAAACACCCAAAAAATGTTGCTTAGATTGAATTTACGCCTTTCTACTATCTTCTGGTTTAAAGTAATAACTTCATGAGTGATATTTGCAGCTGTGGCTCGTTAAACTCTAAAGCATGGGGCTGTAGCGCATGATGTCGTCACAGCACATAGAAATATACTGAATAGATCTGTTCTTATGGATCGGGTCATAGATTGGGTCCATAGTCTCCGATACCCGATCTAGAATTTTCTCTATATCTGTACCAATACAGATATGAAGATCGGATCGGTGCATCTCTAGCCAAAAGGCAAACCAAAGTGCTGTACACACACACAAAAATTTAAAACATCATTGACCCAAGCAAGGGCCCACAAGATTTAAATTAAAACAAATTAAAGCAGGAGATAAAACCAAAAATGATAGAGAAAAAAGAGATTAAAAATGAATAAGTATTGGCTAAAATATCTAAAAATCTAGCTAACTCACGTGCTGAGGAAACGTCACAGTATAAAAGTGGGTCTTTATCCGACTCTTAAAAACCGGCAGTGAGGGTGCTTGTCGGACCGAGAGTGGAAGGTCATTCCACAGCTTAGGGGCCACAACTGAGAAGGCCCTGCCTCCTCTGGTCAAGCACCTCACCCGCGGGACGACCAGGAAGTCTTGCTGTGCTGACCTAAGTGCACGTGATGGAACATATCGTGTGAGAAGATCAGACAAATAGCGCGGAGCACAGCCCTGCAGAGACTTGTAAACAAAGACAAGTATCTTAAAGCGTACCCTAAATGAAACGGGAAGCCACTGGAGATGGGCCAAAACAGGCGTGATATGCTCCCGCTTTCTGGTGCCTGTCAGGAATCTAGCAGCAGTGTTTTGCACAAGCTGGAGCCGCGCAAGTGCAGCCTTGCTAACTCCTGAGTAAAGGGAGTTGTCATTATGTTTCCTGAATGTTTTTTGTTTTTTTTATTACACTAACACTGACACATTTCACATGCTAATTTTGTTATTTCGTAAATCTGCATCGATTTGTGCCATCAAAAATAATTACTTTTTTAAAGAACGGAAGTTGCACTTTCAAGTTATTAGGGTAAATTCCTTCCCGCTGTTTCAGGAAGTGGGCTAATTAGCCTCTCAGTCCCTCCCTCTGACACAAACGTGAAGTGAAATGAGCAGAAATCTGCAAATTTTGTCTAAAAGGTGGCTACAGCCAATAATAATATTGTGGGCATTGTAGTGCCACTAAAAGCAAAACACCCAGAAAAATGCGTCGCTCCATCAGCTCACCGGGCTCCCACATCCCAAACCTTCCCAGCTGATGTTCAATGCTAACGCCATAGCACTTTTTAAAAGCTGGGGAAAACCCTGGATGTGTAGATTTTTGCTGTTCACATGATGGCGCCCGAAATCGCAATTTTGATCAGAAAACAATAGATTGTTCAGCCCTAATCTCACAACATTTAAGCTTGTTTAATTATCATCGTGGCCTTAAAAGGTCTGAAATGAAGCTGTTATTGTGCATTGAAGGACATGACTCTGCAGTAACTGTAGCAATGTGTTTCTAAGGAATTTTATTTGCTTTTTTACTTTTCAGTCTAAAAAATGAAAATGCGTTTGAGTCTCATCAGAATCTTTAGCCTTAAAACAGTCAGCCTTTCTCTCTACAGGAAGCCTTCATTGCTTCAACTTTTTAAATTTTATTTTGAAAAATAACAGCAGAACAAATAAAGAGGCTGAGTTGAAGGCTTACTCGTCTGATTACCATATTAAATACGTTTGTGTACCACCTCTAGGCTCAGCAGAAAAATCACAGTGAGCCGCTAGTCGACCTGGAAGATAACCAGCGGTCATCCCAGAGTCAGATACCAGCTAGGGGGAAGTATGTGTCGCCTGAGCTTTCTGAGGCTGTCGAGCGAGCCCGTCGACGGCGAGAGGAGGAGGAGAGGCGCGCTCGTGAAGAACGACTTGCTGCATGTGCTGAAAAACTCAAAAAGTTGGATGAAAAGTTTGGGAAGACTGAGAGGCAGACATCACGGACTGACGACAGCCCCAAGGAGGCGGAGGGAAAAGAGGTCCCACTTTTTCCTAACAGAGAACAGAGTAAAAGCCATAATGAAAACGTGCAATACAGCACAAAAGGTAAAAATCTCAATGCAGGTCACACTAGTCCTTCACTCTTTATAGGACAGGGAATTCATAAATGAGTACGTCTAACGATTTCCTTTCAAATCTAAATGATTTCTAGAGGGAAGTGAGTTTCTGCCAGTCCACTCCCCTGGCAGTAGCTATCGTGAAGAGTCAGGCTTCTCCACGCACCGCAGCAGTGAGGATGATAGTCAAGAGCCCTCCTCCCCCTCAGAGGACCACAGGGGACGTCAACCCTCCAAACCAGTCCCACCTCGCTTTCAAAAACGGCCACAGCACCACCAGCAGCAGGTGAGGTTCCGTTGTTTTCTCTTGTCTTTTTAATTATTTGTCTAATTTGCATCCAAAAAATGCGTCTTGTGTTTTACTGATTGGCTTAATGAACTGAACTGTATTGGAATGTTTACTTTGTGAAGTGCCTTGAGACGACTCTTGTCGTGATTTGGCGCTATATAAATAAACTGAATTGAATTGAAACAAGATCTCGACTCTGGTTTTGTTCACGGGTTCTTAACCGTGCCTGTTTTGTGGACTCAATAGGATTCCCTGCTCAAAATGCAGCACTGGCAGCAGTCCAGTCACCCTCCGACTTCAAGCTCCAGTCATACTCAGCGGGGCTACTACCCCCCACATGTGCTTGGGTTTGATCCTCGCTGGATGATGATGCCGCCTTTCATGGATCCCCGCGTGGCCCAGAGCCAGTCACCTGTGGACTACTACTCTGGTTCTGTTCACTCTTCAGGTAAACATTCAAGCTGTGTCAGTACAGGTGATTTGTCTTTTACTTGTGCAGTGAGATGCTCCACTTGTAATAAAATATGTGCTATAGGTTCAGTGAACAGCACAAATGTGTTTTTCTTTTTTTATCACAGGAATGGTAAAATCTGTCATGCATCAAGACCACCTAAACAGTCCCGGTTCAGATGACGGGTGTCATTCCAAGCTGCACCAAGAGAGGCGAGCCCCGTCTGCTGAGCCTTACCCAGTATGGAACCAAGATGGCTACCCATTGCGCAGCTTCACTCCACCTTACCAGAGACAGCATGACACCTCAGATAGGAGCCAGTCTGGTGACAGGTTAGTTACTGGCCTGGAAAGCATCAAAGCACATGAAGCAGTTTCTCAATTTAATTCTAAGGCCATATTTCATTTTTTAAGATTCTCAAAACTCTAGCAGCAAGTAAAATCTAAATTATTCATTCAGCGTCTTCTGAGTTCCTTTAAGGATTTGAACCCAAGACTCTGAAAAGTGTTAGTTTCTGGTTTTGTTATTCTTGAGCTTTTTTTGTTTTTCCACAATTTCCACAGAGGTGATGTTGCCTCTTCTCAACTGGATCCCTATGAAGAACGGGCCAATGAGTGCCTGAGGCACACCCTGGATGACCTCACCCATCATGCTTACCAAAGCCGAGGCTCAGAGAAAGAACACAAACACCATGACCAAGGCCTTCTCACCACTGCTCAGAGCCTCTCTCAAAACTTTTCTGAGAGCGAATGCACAAAACAAGATTTTAGGGACAAACATTTTAAAGATGGTCTTGAATCTCACAGTGAGACATTGGATAGCCCAAAGGAGAGTTGGAAGAGAGATGGAGGCCAGAAACAAGATGGAGGTCTTCATTCCCAGAGCCAGTGGTCGGAGGCCAGTTCCAGTTCCAGCAGTAGTGTCAGCCAGCCGTCTGAGACCAGTGGGCGAACAATGACTCGCAGAACTGGCCCCATCAAGAAACCGGTTCTTAAAGCTCTCAAGCTTGAAGATAAAGAGAACGAAAAGCCTAAATCTGAACCCGAGGAGAAAACTGTCCCCTACCGACTGGAGAAGGAAGTCCTTACTAATGTTTATGACCTGAAGAAGGACAACCAGCCTACCAACAGCAGGCGTCCAGCCTCGCCTGTTGTTGAGAAACAAGTTGAAGAAAAGCAGCGTCATTCACCAGCTCCTAGCAAAGTAGAAAGACCTCACAGCACCCATAGTGATGATTTTCCTAAGGAAAACATCTGGAGCATTGGAAAGATCCAGTTACCCAGAGATGGTCAAGAAAACCGAGAGCTGCAGGCTCCACGGCGCAATAACTGGATCTTCATCGATGAAGAACAAGCCTTTGGTTCAGTCAGGGGGACGGGCAGAGGCCGCGGCCGAGGCTTTAGGGAGTTCAGTTCCAGAGGTGGAACCCGTGGTGGCCGAGGTGGAGTCAACCTCAGAGGGGCGTATAATAACAGCAGCAGCGCGGGTGTACAGCGGACAGGCAGAGGTCGAGCTCAACCCAGGGACCTCGTCAAAGTCGATGAGTATCAGAGGGGCAAACCTCGAAGACGAAACGTCAGTGAGACCTTGAGTGAAACATCAGAGTATGAGGAACTTCCAAAGAGGCGCCGCCAGAAAGGAACTGAGAATGGAGAAAGTTACGCTGAGTCTGGAGAGGTTCGGAAGGCTGAAAGAGACTCTTGGAGGTCCAACAAGGTGTACACAGACGATCAAACATCAGATTCCAGAGAAAAGACCCGAGCAAGAGGCTTTGGAGGCCGAGTTCTCCCTCCCAGGCTGAACACTAGCAGTAGCTACGTTCGAAGCTTTCAAGGATCCAGAGACACTTACACGTGGAGAGGTAGAGGGCCGCAGTTTAACAGCAACAGTGGCGCTGTGCAAGAGAACGGTTATGGTCCCGGAATAGAGGTCACCTACTCCCGCAGACCTCCAGTTGAACGCGAGCCTCTCAAGTATCCTCCCAAGTTTACCGGCTCCTTTGTAGAAAATAGCTCTGAAGATCGTGAAGGAGAATACTACTTTGAGAATGGAAACCCCGACAGACAGATGTTAAGGAGGCGCCGTCCTCCACGTCAAGACAAACCTCCCCGGTTCCGTCGTCTACGACAAGAACGGGAACCTGGTTCAAGCCAGTGGACGAGTGATGAGTACATAAACGGCGACTTTGCAAATCCCTGGCCAAGTCGCCCCAAAGGCAGTGGGGAAAACCAGTGGCCCAGTGGCCACTTTTCTGGGCGTTCCAGCCAGCATGGGCACACAGAGGAGTGGGAGACCGGATCAGACAACAGTGACTTTGGTGACTGGAGAGAGAAGCGGAGTGGAAGTGGAGGCGTGGCTGCACAGGGACATGTGGACGTTCCCTCAGACTCTGGCCACAGCGAACCAGGCTCTGGTGAGAAGAGGGAACTTTCAAAGAGAAGCTTCTCCAGTCAGAGACCCCTGGT
Organism: Aphyosemion australe; assembly: GCA_006937985.1. NCBI lineage: Eukaryota > Metazoa > Chordata > Actinopteri > Cyprinodontiformes > Nothobranchiidae > Aphyosemion > Aphyosemion australe. The sequence goes on from SSNS01000074.1 coordinate 22,875, forward strand.
GGAGCGGCAAAACCGGAAAGGAGAGCCATCCCTGCTGGAAGCGAGCAAGATGGTACGCACACCCGATAACCCCCCAACTCCATCGTCTAACAGGGCTGACAGCTGGCAGAACGGAGGCACTTCCTGTAAGAGGTGAGGCCAATGACTGTTAAGCTATCTTGTGCCTTGGTAAACGCTAACATTCAAAGATTTTTTCATATTCTATGACTTACATTGGCACCAGTACGGTGATTGTCTTTTCGGTTGGCACTTTGTTTTTCCATTAAGTCACTTTGGCTTTTCCCCATCCCGTCCTCAGCAGGAGCCCAGATGATTCTGGTCCAGTCTACAGCATGGAACCACTGCCAGATGAACGGGAGCCCAGCGAGTCCTCGGGGAAGAAATTAGACAAGGAATTGAAACCCGGACCTGTCAAGGCAGACATCATTGAACCTCTCTCCCAGTACGAGCTCAGCAGCTACCAAAGTGAGCATCTTGAATTTATTGATTTTTTTAAATTCCAGTTAATGCTGATTCACAAATTTACACCAATACAGATAATAGTGAACACTGCTGTTGTTGCATAGCTACAAATGACCTTGAAATGATGGCCCATTTGTGTTATAGTTGATGGTGACACAGGAGGACAAAGTTCAGGGCCAGATGGCTACCAGGATGCCTTGTCCAAAAAGCAAAGGCGTCCACTGGAAGATGAGAGGCGGAGAAAAGAGCAAGGAGCCGCTGTAAGTTGAACACATGTTGTATGCAAACACTTGGTATTTGAAATGGAAACGAGAGTTTTTGTCAGACATTATTATTTTAGGATAGACATTTACAGATATGAAAGGTAAATCTTTTTGCCCTAAGAGTGACTCAGGTGATCTAAGTTGTTTGTTCAGTAAAGTGTAAAATACATGAAGACTATTGAACCTTACTTTACGAAGCTCAGTCACTTGGAAAATTGTTGGATAGCAGACATTATAGTGACATTTTCTTAAGAATCGTTCAGCAGACATGTTGGTGTGTTTCTGTCTAAACTCAGAACAGTGATGCTAACTGCATTAAAACAGCAGATCAGGAGTTAACTGTTCACATTGACCTCAGTCCAGTCAAAATACACGACAAACCCTGATCTGATAGTTCAGATGTGACCGGGACATGTCAAATATCAACTAGCTATCCAAGCCTCCACTGAGCTGTAATACTTTCACTGGTGCTGTTTGCTGGGGATAAACTAGGCTTGGTTGTCACTGCCCCCTACTGGACACAGTAACTTACATCTTTTCTGAATTACTTCATGTATTGTCTGATCTGACTGTACTGTCTGGTATAAATACCATTAACTTAACCAACTCGACGTTCTCCTTTAACCATGTCAGGTTTCGGTCAAAAGCAGAACGGTCACTTCCAAGATACCGCCGCGCTTCGTCAAAAAACAGGGAAGCATGAGCATCGAGCATCCTGAGGAAACCATTTCTGCTAACAATCTAGGAACTGAAATCTGGGAGACCAACAGTTCTGGTAGTTTTGTGTTCATATTTCATAAACGCACTTACAGTGTTTTTACTTTACTTAAGACACATGTTTGTCTTGTAGCTCTTTCAGTGCAGTCTTCAGGAGACTCGTGGACAAAACAAGTGTCTTACACTGGAAGTGAACCCAACTCTGAGGTAGTGTCTCCTGTTTTTCCTGTGGTGAATTTACAGACTTCTAGGGTTCTTGTATTGCCCAGAGAAACGTCACATTGTCTTTACCCATCCAGGACTCAGATGCCGGTCCGGAGCAGAGTAAAGAACAGCACAAACCCGGGCCCATCGGAAACGAACGCTCGCTCAAGCACCGTAAGGGCTCAGAAGGGGTCGACAGGCTGGAGAGTGGGCCCATCACTCCAGTGAATGGTGTGGATCTCCATGTTGACGCCGTGCTGCCCGTGCCTCCTATTGAGTTTGGTGTGAGTGCCAAAGACTCTGATTTTAGCCTTCCACCGGGCTCTACCTCAGTGCCCGTCTCCGATCCTGTTAACAAGCTCCAAGATGCACTTGCCGTTGATGTGAGTGACTCTTGAATGGTTCAACCTGATTTTTACTTTCTTTGTGTTAAAAACTTAAGTTTTAGTGATTTTCTTTCTTCTTTATGCAGACATCTCTAAATCAGAGTATTCCTATGTTGCGATCCACACACCTGCAACCTGGCATTAACCTCAACACCATGTTCCCCAGTGCTGACCTCACCCTGAAGGTATTTGAATCTTTAGTTCTTCATTGTGTACATTTTCATGTAACATTAAAGCAGCAATCTGGAGTTTTACCCCTTTATAGCAATTATGTATGATTTTTAAAAAATCTGTAAAAGTGATAGTCTTACACTACACCATGATATAGTGTAGGTAGTACGTATATTTTTTGCCAAGCCCGCCCCCGTCCTGCAGAGCCCCATGCAATTTGAATTAAGCGCCGCTCAGTTTTAGCCAATAGCGTTAGACATCTGCTTATGTACAGATGTCAACCACAGGGCGTGCACATGCGTTTGAGGACGTAGCTAGACGGATACAAAGATGGCGAGATTTCTTATGGACAAAATATACATGAATAAACAGCACAACGTGAAAATAATAATTGTAAAACATTAGCTCTGTTGGCCACCTAGAGGTGCACGTTAGCGAACCAGAGGCGTTGCTTCCAGCTGTAATCATTGAAGTAGGGAGAGGGGCTTAAGGTGCAATACATTATTCTGCCTCTAGATGGTGCCCTCTGAGAAAAAACTCCAGATTTCTGCTCAAATAAGAATCATTTGAGTAGTTTTGTAGAGTTGTGAAGGTTAAACCATTTAAATCACCTGTACAAATGTTAAAAACGTATTTTCCTGCAGATGGAGTCGGCGCGTAAGGCGTGGGAGAACTCGCAGTCCCTTCCGGAGCAAGGCTCCCCTGGTGGTGGTGCATCGGGAGGTCAGCCTCCGTGTAGTGTTGGTTCATCCAGTGGTGTCAGCTACAGCTCTTTTGGAGTTTCCATGCCTCCAATGCCCATTGCATCAGTGGCACCTTCCATGTCCATGCAAGGTAGAGTTACATGTTTCTGTCCCAGATTGATTAAAGGCTCAGTGCTGATAAACTCAACTGGTTTCTCCTCCTGACGTAGGAAACCCCATTCCTCCGTTGTATATGGACGGCCATGTTTTTCAGAGTCAGCCACGCCTTGTGCCTCCCACCTTGACACAGCAGCAGACCTATCCACAGGTAGAGAAACAAACACATCTTACACATTTTCCAGCTGATTGTCTTAAAGTCACACACCTTTAACCTCCCCACCCCCCACCTCCAGGCAGCTGCAGCCCAGCAGATCCCCATCTCTCTACACACATCTCTGCAGGCTCAGGCTCAGCTGGGTCTTCGGGGCGGTCTGCCTGTTTCTCAGTCCCAGGAGATGTTCAGCTCCATGCCCCCCTTCAGGTACCAGCAGCTCTGATGTGGAGTATTTTACTGGTTACATCAGGACAAACCTAAAGTGAAAGGGTTTGCTGTAAGTGACTGGAGTAAATCACCCTTTTGACCCCTCTCAGGTCGCAGGTGTACATGCACCCCAACCTGTCACAGCCCAGTCCCATGGTGCTGTCTGGTGGGGGCCCTCTCAAGGGCCCTTACTCAGCGTTTCCTGGCATGCAGCCCTCAGACATGGTGAAACCACAGTCAGGCTCTCACTACCAGCCCATGAATGGCAGCCAGCAGCTGGTCTATGACAACCAGCTGAGCCAGGGGCCCGGGATGGGCTCATCACAACTGATGGACTCTCAGCTCATTCAGGTTAGCTCACTGTTATCACAGCTCTTAATTTATCTTAAAAAAGGTGTATTTATAATTTTTAAATTAGATTCTGAACTAGTTTGAACCCCTGATGTTATAACAGATGCAGGAGGATGAACACCCGTGGTAACGGTGAATTGTTTGGTTTGTTTCAGGTCACCATGCCCCTTCCTGGCTCCCAGCTGCGCTACGGATCAGCTCAGCAACTCCTCCTCCCACAGTCCATCCAGCTGCAGCAGGGACAGAACCTGTCGGTGGGAGCGCCGCGCCGGATGCTACCACCAGGCTCCCAACCTGCTGTCATGAGTGGCAGCAGAGAGGTGAGTCTCTTTCAGGTGACCGCATGAGCACTTTACCAATACTCTAACTAGAATTTAATGTTTTTAGAGGTTCTTCTCACATACTTTCACTCCTAGTAGAATGAAACCCTCAGTAATTACTTGGGTTTTTGTCGTCTTGTCCTGTTTTCAGGGCTCACAGTTGGAAATGAAAGGTTTCCAGTTTTCAGAGAAATCAAATCATTCCCCAGGCTTATCTGGAGGTTCCTACAGGTGATTACAAATGTGTTATTAAAACTATACATGGATAATTGTACCATAATTCTTGTTTAAATTGAAATATTTAAAATAATTCTCTTTTGTTGGTGCTTTTCCTCCTCAGACCTGGTTCTGCAAGCCCCAGTGGGAAGAGCTCTGTGGGGCCTGTGGGACCTCTGCCTACTCATTTTGCTCAGCAGGTACGTTTCTGTTCATCTCTCCACATTTAAATTAGAACACACACAAGGATTTGGACCATGTTCTGAAATTTAACAAGAATTCATGGGTTTTTTTGGTCCCACCCCCATCCTTCTCTCCTCACCAACAGGTCCCTCCTGGTCAAGGCAGCATGGTAATGCACATGCGCCCCCCCACCACAGGTCCATTCCCCAACCCCATCCAGAGACCTGTCATGCAGGTCAACAAGCCCGTCATCATCCGTTCCCCCCCTTTCACTAATCCCGGTCGCGACCCTTCCCACTCCACCCCCCCTTCAGTCCCTGAGCCCCCTGTCAAAGGGCCAGAGGATGGCATGAAGGTGAGCCACCCACTGTAAATATAGGTAATTTAATTTTTTTCATTTTCTTTTTCTCTTTCACCTTTCTTCTTTAAATTAAAATGAACGTGTTTCGTAGAATAGCCGTTTGATGGTTTTATCTGAGGAGTGAAAAACGGCATAGATGACATCATTTCTTTTCCTTGTAAATAACAGATTAATGTGACGTCCAATCAGCTCTTAAACAGTCGTGTGTTTGGATTTTTAAATGCTGATTGTAGCCAGTGTCTCTCTGGGCTCAGACTGGGAGTGTCATGTTTATTTTCCTCATGTCAATTTTGTTGTTTCAACTGAACATTTAGTTTTAAGTCGAGCCTTTCCAGTAAAACTGGAAATGTTTATCAGCGTGTGTAAGATATTTCATTACAGCAGCTAGAAGTTATCGATGCGGTTAAACATGTTATCTTACCCGGGCCTTTCCACTGGATGCGTAAGCGACACCTAACGAAAAAGATGCATTTTCCCCAAGAGCTCAGCGGCGTGTCCATTCCCACCGGGAGCGTTTCTGACACGAAACGGCAGCGAAAGCGTAACACACAACTTGTCCCATGAGGTCATGAAATCCCAGGAGATTTGCGAGATCACACGTGATTTCAGCAGTTCACGCGATAACAAGCAAGGAGAAAGATGGCAGCATGTATCCTAAAAGGTCTGTGATTTATTTTCTGTCTTGTTTACCTCGACCTTAGAGGCGTCACAGATGTACTTTTTTTTTTTTTTACTACTACTGCTGTTTGACTTCCTGTTTGGCCCGATCTGAACTGCTGAGCTCGAAGGGTAAATTTAGCAGAGCGACACAACACTACGCTTGTTGGACGTGTTCAAAACGCGCCGCTTTGCAGCCATTGACTGTACCGGCAGCACTTAGCTGTGTATTACGGTTCGCTGGACGTTATATAAGACTTACACATCCGGTGGAAAGCCTGGGCAATAAAACCTGTGTAATTGCATGTATGTCATCAGTGTGCCAGACCTTAGTACGTACGTCTGCCCTTTTCTCTCTATAGAGTAAAGCATTGCGAGAAGTGCGCAAAGCAGTGGGGGAGGGCAAATCGCCACCTGGGGCAATGACCAGCAAACTCCAGGAGCCCCTGGCCTCCACAGGTCAAGGCAAACCAGCACGTACAGGAGCCATCAAACCCCAGGCTGTCAAAGTAGAGGAGGGCAAGGCATAACAATGGACCTGAAACCCCCTCACCACCGCCGGGCCTGCCCACACAAAGCTCCTCCACCAAGGTCTGAGCCTTCAGAATCCCAGCTCATCCCGAGGCGAGGGGCCGACACGCGCTTCTTGGACTTCCAGAACTGGACACTTATTACGTCACACCAAGTATAGAGATATATTAAATATAAAATATATAAATATATATAAATATATATATAAAGCATACACACAGACCATCTTCTAGGCAGATCTCTTCAAGGTTCTCTTTAATTTATTACTAGACCCTTTTTAAGGAGAGATTGGTGTATTTCCTGGTATGTGGGCAAATGGAAAAATGGCCAACCGACGTTTCACTTTTCATACTGTTTTTGCCAAACTTTACTTCCTGTATACGAACTGTAGCTCTCAGAAGCAGGCAAGACACTTGATCTAGAACGTCCTACAAGAGGCAGAGCGCTGTTTTCTTTTTACCAACTTTGAGATGCAGTGGGGCACGTTTGTCCTTTTTTTTTGTATTTTGCTGGTAAATAAACTTCATCACCACCCATTAAAGCCACATGTGAAGGACTTGTTTCATTAACGTGTTAAAAATGAATAACTCCAGTTTCTGAACATCCTAGCATGCCGACTCAGCGTAAAGAATCACCCCAACACGACCCATGAGCTGTGGCTAAGCTGCTTATGAATCAGTAGAAACCTTTTTCTTTAACTGTTCTTTAATTCTCACATTCTGTTGCTCACTGTTGGAAACTGAAAAGAGAAAATATGAACACTTTACCAAGATCATGTTGCTTCTGTGGGAACCTGAGTGGCATCGGCGGCGTGTGCATGAGATGAGCTGAGCGTAAACGTGCGGGATCTGAAGCTGGCAACATTTCACAAAGACTGTCCCTGAGCTCGGCATCGTTTCCGCGGACACCGGGTGTTCGGGTTGTGATCCAGCCAGCAGCAGCTGGACTCTCGGGGGTCTTACTAATGCTCGCTGAAGCGACACCTTTCTTCTTGCTTTGCTTGGAGTTGTAATGAATGAATTCTGTCTGTTAAACGTGATTGAAGTGATGTTTGTTTATTTTTTCTTCCACTCCCCTCATTGTGAGGCACTTTTCTGGACTTTCCTTTAAGGTTTTAAGTCTCCTGGGAGAATTTTCCTCATTAAATTTGATTCAAATCCTACTGAAGAGTGCTGTGGGGGAGTTTTATTAGCTCTGAAATGGCAATAGCAATAAATGCAACCCAACCATAATCTCAATCGGGCCAATTAAAGGTTTTATTTTGCTTTTTTTTGTTTTTTATTTACCTCAACAGACTAAGAAGGACTTTTAAAAGTGTTTGGTTTGATGTGAAGCTGTTATCCACACAGTTTTTGTCTTTAAAGAGGGGTTTGTGCTTCACAGTACCGATGTTCTTACTGGTTAGATGTTACTGCTTGCCATCATGCTCCCTGACACTACAAAATGGTTCTATTTATGACGGTCGCTCACTGGTTTTTATGTAAATGCATAGTTAACTGTACAGCCGGGCCTCGTCGGCGAGGAGAGGCTTTCACCACATTTAATTTTAAATATTGTGGCACTGTAAAGGAATTCATGTTGGACAAAAAAAGGTGGCTGTGTTCTTCAGAATGGACTGCAAAGGTCATTAATGTATCCACCACAAAATGCTGCCCTGACTGTTTTTGTTTTTGTATTTTTAAGATTTTTTTTTGTCAGAGGACCAGTGCTTTCTACATCTGATCCAACATTTTGTTTACCCTACGGCCATCGTCCTTTCAGATACTTGGTCATTACTCCCTCTTGATTTAAAGGAAAAAAAAGAGCTTATTGAAAGAAAAATAAAGCCGTTGTGATTTCTTAAATGTATCGTTGAGTCTAGTCACTTTGAATAAACGTCATGCCTTAACTTTTTTTTGTGATAGCAGAAAGCTTAGTAAAATATGTGTTCATGATGAGAGGTGTCGGTATTGTATCTCATTCGTACATGTTTATGTTTAATATCAGTGTTATAGGACAACCTGTCGATCAACACACCAGCATTACTGCCAAACACACAGACTGCCGGCTGGTTAAAAAATCTACATATTATAACCAACTCTTTAAGAGTTTTACATTTGTATGTGCTGTGGTCCTATTTTTGCCCCACAAATAACAAACTTTTCAAATCTAATGAGCATCGTCCATCTTTTGTGTTCCTCCTGTGCATCTTAGGAGAAAATAATTGGAAGCTGTACTTGATTTATATATATATATATATATATATATATATATATATATATATATATATATATATATATAGGGATAGAACTAAATGTATTTTTCTCTTTGCTCAAATTTTATAGGTTTTAAATCCCCAATATTCCCCTCAGTTTTGTCATTTTCTATAAAAATAGCTTGAATGTCAATGGAGTGAGCATTACACATTAAATGTGTGTGTGTGTGTGTGTGTGTGTGTGTGAGAGACCATGCAGATAGGATTGAATTACCATTGGTTTTTATTTGATAAATATTTTAGGTGCAGAATCTAAAGTCCAGTATTGTTAAAGACTGAATTTTAGGATTTGGTTTTGTTTTACAAAACTGAATGATTTTAATATAAAATTTAGTGAAAAAGTGTTTTTGTTGCCCTTTTTTCCCTGTCCTTTCTATTTAAATCAACTTAAATACAATTTTATGAAAGAATAGGTGTTATCCTAAGAATGAAAGAAATTACCAAAGGGTATATAACAAAGTTTGTTCAGCAGGATAAATTTCTACTATAAACCTTTTGTGTGTTTTAAATTATAGCCATAAAATATTAAAACCTCGCAGCACCGTGACGACACATGTATCAATCCGCGGATTTTTAGGAGCTCAAGAGGAGTCTGGATGGTCTGGACCGACTGGACCTATTACGAAGTGATGGCGGAAAAAGACAATTAACCTACCGGTCGAAGCTGCTTCTGAGCTTAATTAACCTACCTCTGAGCTGCTGCAGATGAACAGGTAACTTGTTACTAGTTTTGCTCATGAGCCCCAGCTGTAAGTGTCGCGTGTCAAACGGGACACAAACGAGCGGGCTCGCGCACCTTTGAAACACTTTTTAGTTAAAAGTTCGTCCCTTTATCTTCGTCTGGGGAATAAAATATTTATTATTTAAAAACTAGAACCACACAAGTAAATTTCATCCAGCTATAAGAACAGAAGGTCAACATTAACTATCTTTAACACGTTTTGGCTCGTCTGTAGGTAAAAAGTAACAAACAAAAACAGTCTATTTAGTAGGATGAGCCCTAATGAATTTTATACAAATCCACGGATTGTTTCATTAAAGGTTTGACTCCATCACTTGTTTTTTTTAGCTGTTAAACTCAGTCATTTAGAGCTTTTAGGTGAGGCAAAGATCAAACTATCACACATGGTCATACCCTAAAAACATGTCGGCCCCATGTGTGCTTGAAATTGTTTATTCATATGGGATTAATTAGATTAAACCCATATGTTTTATAACCCTTTCCTACACAAGCAGGACCATTTTCTTGCATTAGAAATGTAACTTTCAAACGTCGGCGTTAAAAAAAACAGCAAAACCTTATAGTGGCATATATTAATCAAATATACAACAGCATAAAGAAAAGTATAAAAGGGGAGCAAAACAGAAGCACAATTAAAAAAACATACAAACCTTATAGATTTTTTTAAATAAAAGGAGTTCAAGAAAAATTAAGCTGTCATATTTCATACATTTTCATAACAAGGAAACATTTATTTTTAAGAAAATGCCATGAGGGTGAGACTTGGCTTATCGACATTTTTGTATATAATATTTTGTGTATATAATAATATTATTAAACAAAAGTTCGTTTTTTTATTTCTTAGTGTTACACCAAATTAAACATTCTGATGGGACCAAAAGACAACGTTGATGTAATTTGTATTTAACATGTGAAATCTTTATGCATCGCTCGACCAGCAGAGGGCGCTGCTGGAAGAGCACTGTCTTGTCACTGTAACGTGTGCAGTTATAAATAAAGCTTTGGCAGAACGTCCGCGTGTGGGTGATAATTCTGGAAGATCTCTCGCTGAAGTGGCACAGCCTTCTGTAATAGACTGGTTTCAGTATTTAGACCAAAGCTTTTCTCTGAATAAAGATCATTACTGGTACTGAAGAACCCCCTGAAAAGATGGCAGAAAGCGACTGGGACACCGTAACTGTTTTGAGGAAGAAGGGGCCCACTGCTGCGCAGGCCAAATCTAAACAGGTCAGTTCAAACGTTCACACTGGGTTGTTTTAGTGTGTATTTAGTTGGTTTTCATGTTGACTGATTTAGCTTCACCTTGTAGCCGAAAGCCCCTGGCTAAGGTCTCGTTTATTGTGTGTAAAACAGTTTGGGCTCTTTGTTATGAGTCGGGCTGTTAAGGCAAGCGTCGTAGTTTAGTTTAATGTCAACATGTGACCGCAGGTTTCTAAGCGCGTGAGACCCTTTTTACGATTATTTATGTTCGCGAGGAGGAAAGTTAGCTAGCACAGGTTAGCTCAACAGCTGCGTCAACATATTTATTGCTCCTCACCAAAGCAAACAAAACCTCTTGGTTTTTTGTGTCATTCCCAACAGCAACATGCTAATCCTTTGAAACGCTTGTCTTTAATATAGCATTCTTTAGGAATTCTACGCTAATATTAGGCTTTAAAATGCGTAACTTGACTTTGTTTACTTCGTTTTCAAAGTAAAAGTCCAGTAAACGACATACTTCCTTTTTATTAAAATGCGTAAACTTATTATCAGTTTTGTAAACAGACTTTTTAAAATGTAAGTTTTTTTGTTTCCTTCTCATAATGCGGAGGTAAAGTAAAACTACAATTAAACGCAGTTATAAATTGTTTATTGTTACTGTATATTTCAGCCCTTCTTACTTAGATTTTAGTCGTTATTGCGCCTACCCTTCTGTTTACTGCAAATATTAGTTAAAAATAAACAGTTTCCTGCAAAACAGCTCATTTATCCAAAATCACGATGACCTGCACACATTTTCTTACAGTTTGTGCCACAATCAAAAGTTTGTCTTAGGAGAAAGCTGATTGGTTACTCCAGCTAGTTGTAAAAGCAGTATCATTTTGTTGCACTGAATCAACACACACTGATAAGCACATTTGTTGCATATTAACCTTGTGATTGGAGGTGAAAAGGCAGATGGGATTAAACGTAAGCCTGATAATGTGATTCACCAGCAAATAAACTGTTAATTAAAAAATGTAACTAGTCTTGGTCTCATCTTTCCTTCAGGCTGTCACTGCTGCTCAGAGACGCGGGGAAGAGCTTGAGACTAGCAAAAAATGTAAATTTCACTTTTTAAAATATGAACTCAATGCTTTAGCTTCATCTATGCACAGCAAACATTAAATAAATACATTTTAAAGACTGACTAGTCTGTACGATGCATGATTGTCTCGCAGGGTCTGCGGGGCAGAACAAACAGCATCTTGTGACAAAAAATACAGCCAAGCTAGACAGAGAGACGGAGGAGCTACACCACGACAGGGTTCCACTGGAGGTGGGCAAAGTCATTCAACAGGGCCGGCAGGAGAGAGGGCTGACCCAGAAAGACCTCGCTACTGTGAGTACACATGTCGGAGCAGGACACTACTTTCATTTATATGTAATTAACTAAAGGTTTGGGCCATTTCTGACAGAAAATTAATGAAAAGCCTCAAGTTATTGCTGATTATGAGACTGGGAAGGCAATACCTAACAACCAGGTCATGGGAAAAATTGAGAGAGCAATTGGTAAGAATAATGTTTGGAAACTGTTAATAAATAAATAAAAACATTAAGTATGTCACAGTTTTTGCTTGTTAATCTGTTTTCCAGGGCGGAAGCTGCGAGGGAAGGATATTGGCCAACCCCTGGAGGCTAAACCCAATGCGAAATGATAACAAAGCCTCGAAATCAGCCCTCCCCGACCCCACATGATACCCATAACTCTACCTTGACCCTAAACTCCATCAAAACTTCCCTCTGTCTCCCCCCTCTCCCCCATTCCATCCCTGGGCTGATCTCACCTGCGTCCTGCCTGAGGACCAGGTGTTCAACTGCATTGCAGGCTTCTTACTAACATGTCATTTGAAACACTGACCACGTAAATAAACACGATTGAATGCATTTTTCAGCATCAAACTTGAAAATCAGCAAGTTTCTTTTCACCTGTGTGATAGTGTAAAGTCGTCACAAGGGTGAATAATTTTTTTTTCTTGTTCCTACAAGTTTAACAGACTTAATATCTGAGCATGATGTTAAACCAGAAGTGCTTGATTGCATCATTTTTCTTTTTACACTTTTAAGACAGTCGATGGATGTTATTAAAGTGTTTATCATGTTTTAATGCTGTGCTTTGTTTTGATTTAAAAAATAAAGTTTGGCAGTTCATTGCTTGTTGAATATGAATTTTTTTTTGCTGCTGAAGCTCAGAATTGTAGCACCAGTTTCTCTTTAGGAACTGACTTTGTTTTTCCAGTTTTTAGGATAAAAAAATGCTGAATAAAAATAAATTCCTAAATCGGAACATATTTATGTGCAATATCTGTAAAAATTGTGTTTTTGTTTTTATTTTTTATGCCAAATTGAGTTGTCATAAACTGTTTAGCCACTAGGTGTCAGAGTTTTACCAGAAATGCTCTGAGTCTGTTCTTACCATGAGAAATGTGGTTCAGTCTTGTTAATGCAGCTTTAAAAATGATAGAAACAGGTTTTCTGAACGAAATTAAAAAACAAAGCCCATTTCTTTGGCAGCAGAGGATTTCATGTTCATTCAACTACTTGGTTCATTATCTGCAAATGTGGCTAAAATTATTTCTGCCCTTCTAAAGAATGGGGGGAAACCCACAATGTTCCTTGTAATATTTTGAAACATGTAACAAAGTTTAATGGCCTGGGCAAAAATGCTAACTAAGTTCATTAGTTTACCTTCCCTGCTATCAGGTAATATCTATGTTTACGTTTTCTGGCCAACTTTTCTTGAGCCAGCTGCTCCAGTTGTCTCAGGTTTGAAGATTTGTCTTCTCCAGGATTTCGATCAGGACTTGTAGAAGGCCACCTCACAGCAGCCCAGTGTTCTTAACCATTAGGTGGATGTTTTAAAGGGCTACTATGCAGTTTTGGCTTGCTTTTAGCACCCCCTAGTGTTCGTTAGTGAAAGCAAAAGTAAAACTTATCTCCTCGCTGTGCATTTGTCTTTTTAACACCTTAATCTAACTGCTGAAATGTCTCCTCAGCCTTCATTAGTGTCTACAGGAGCGGTTCATCACTAAATCAAACAAATCAGCTGTGTTCACGATCTAAAACATGCAGGAAACAGACTGCAGTGCCAGGTATGTCAGCTCCTTTTTCTAGGTTCAACAGGGACCGGATCGGCACTCTGAAGTTGCAAGTGTGATATTCTGGCCACAGAGGACGGTGGGTGTCTGAGTGACATTTCAGTTTTATTTCCTGATATTTGGACATTCCGCCTCGGATTGGATAACAGCAACGCAACTTTACCACTTGCAACGTTGATGTTTTATCTCTACAAATAACACTGGAGTTCTGCCATGTGATGGAGTTGCTAATGCTAATGGTTAGCTTCTACTAGCCAAGACGTTCTCTGCTGTTTCCTGGACGCTAAACAGCCTTCCCATCGTGAGTCAAGATGGGTGAGTCCATGAATGTTAAGTGACAGCGTGACGAAGCTCTGTCAGGCTTTTCTAATCCTACCATTTCACTGTCTATGTTCTACACAACAAATAAAAGGATGTAAACTCAACTTGTCTTTTATTGAATACCTTTGATAGAGACAGAAGTCGAGGATGAACCACAGCGGTCAATCAAACAGACTAGCATCCCTCAGTATTTTCGGATTTGCAGCAAACACGTTTTACTGGGTAAGACTAACGTTCATTTATTTCATGAGCAAGACAGGGACTGACTCTGCTAGACCTGAAATGACAAATGTGATGTGTTTATATCACATATAGTATTGATAATCCCATATTTCACTTGGTACACCCTGACCTTAGAGTTCACCTCTAATCTCTTCGCTGTTTGGTTAGCTTGTCTCTTCTATTGGTTCAGTTTGTCATCATTTCTGTCCTATGTCCTTGTCCAGGTTGTCTACAGTCCTATGGACCTTAAATCTCTGAAATATTAGTTTAGTTGTAATCAGGAACATCAGGCTGATTGGAGATGGTCTTCTAGTCTCTACCTGGTCAGTAAGGCTGAGACAACTCTGTCCTAAGCTTTCTGTGGTCCATGTTCAGTGTGATACACACCCTGATACCAAACAGCACTGTGACTACCATTCTCCCTTTAAAGCCATACTATGTAATTTTTCATATTTTAAAATCATTTTCTTGAGCCAGTATGTGCTAAAATGACCCTTTACATGGTTAATGAAATGTCACTCAGACCCCCACCGCCCCCTGTGGCCAGAATACCACACTTGCAACTTCAGAGTGCCGGTCCGGTCCCTGTTGGACTTAGTAAAAGGAGCTGACATGCCTGGTGCTGCAGTCTGCTTCCAGTCTGTTTCCTGCATGTTTTAGATCATGAACACAGCTGATTTGTTTGATTTAGTGAAGAACCGCTCCTGTAGACACTAATGAAGGCTGAGGAGACATTTCAGCAGTTAGATTAAGGTGTTGAAAAGACAAACGCACAGAGAGGAGATAAGTTTTACTGTTGGTTCTACTAAACGGACACTAGGGGGTGCTGAAAGCAAGTCAAAACTGCATAATATATCTTGATAATCTCTCAGCAAAACATTATTTTTTTGTATTCATGCCAAATTATGTTCTTTTTGTTTTGTCCCATCCTATTTTCTTGCTAACATGCATCTCTTCATGTATTTCCTGTTTATTTTTGTTACAAGGCCAGCAAAAGCTAAAGAGTTGGGACTAGTCATTTAAGGGATAGATATAAAGTAAGAATTCAACATTGTATTTATAACTGGACCCAAATCCAGTGACAGGGTAACTTTTCTAAACACAAAAGCTGGAAGGATTCGCTGTGTTTCAACAGCAAGAAGTGAGAAATTGACTGAACTTTGAAAAGCAAGGTCCCTAAAAGAAAGATCAAAAGACGATTGCATATTTCTGTAAAATATTAAATATTTCAGGGAATCTGGTGAAATTTCTGCACACCAGGAGCAACGGCACAGAAGCTGGGCATCTTCAGACGGCTCTGCGTCAGCTGTCGTCAAAGGTTACAGAACAGGAAAAACTTGTCTGTTCAGAGGAGAAAACATCCAACAATATAGGTGTCAAAATAAAAGTTCCTTTTCTCATTTGTTACCTCAGTCATATCTTCTGTAAGCAGGATGTTTTACCGCACCTATAGAGCTCAGATTGCGGAAACGCATATCTTCTAAAATAAACCATGTGACCTCCTGACCGGTGTTCACGAGACGAACAAAGAAGAGACCTTGCCTTTGTTACCAGGGGGGCATTTGCTCAACAGGCTCCTTCACGTGTGTGTGTGTGTGTGTGTGTGTGTGTGTGTGTGTGTGTGTGTGTGTGTGTGTGTGTGTGTGAAGTAGAGGGAGACAGAGACTCACTGCGTTCCTGGAAATGCCATTCCATTGGTCAAAGCACCATAGCAACATAGTTCCACCTATGAAAGGGGAGAGCCAGTGGTTTTGAAGGAGTGATGTGAAGCAGAAAGCCACATCGTAGAGGGGAGTGTGATGTGTGTGCATGTGTGTGTGTGTGTGTGTGGCACTGGGGAGGGGATGGGGTGGGTGAGGGAGGGAGGAAACTCAGGAGCATTTTGGCCTGAAGCTCCAAACTCAAATTGAGATTCTGCTGCACGTCCAACCTGTTGGAAGCATCGAGACGTTCTCAACAACAAACACCTCGACTGAAGTTTCATTAGTTTAGT
Organism: Aphyosemion australe; assembly: GCA_006937985.1. Taxonomy (NCBI): domain Eukaryota; kingdom Metazoa; phylum Chordata; class Actinopteri; order Cyprinodontiformes; family Nothobranchiidae; genus Aphyosemion; species Aphyosemion australe. The sequence continues at coordinate 38,790 of SSNS01000074.1, forward strand.
CACGTAGGTTTTCTTTAAGCTTATTTAGTTTTACTGCAAATGACAGAATTTAAGCATCTTTTAAATATCCATCAAGTATTTGAAACTCAAGTTGCAACTAAGACCTCATCTTTCTGAAACATCTGCTTATGCAAATTGTTTTATTGTCGAGGCAGCAGCTTTTAATTAAAGATATCAATGCTGCTATAATTTGTCTATAAGCTAATGAACAATAAAAGTATTTACATTCAGTGAAAATACATTTTAAATGCTTCAGGTACAATTATTGACATTTAACAAATAATTTAAAATGATCTCTGTGCCTTTTTTTTATTTCACTATCATACAGATTTTTTTTAATTTATTTTTTGGTGATTTTATTTCTTGTAAAAAAAACTCAATACAAATTTCTTTTTAAAGATCATACCTTCATACATGAGATCTAGCTAAAAACTTCAACCTTCAGTTGTTTTATTTTGAAACGATAAAACCTTTTCTGTTGTTTTATATCCAAACACCTGTTTCCTGTAAAGAGCTAGTGTTTTAAGTGAGTTTCTGTAGAAAAGTCATGATCAGTTATTTTCTTACCTGTTGTAGGAAGCTCCATGAACAGCCTCAGTTTGGAAAAACAGATTAGCCTGGATTGATTGATAAGCTAATGGCTAGTCCAGCTCCGGTGGCCTAGTGGTAGAGTGTCCGCCCCGGGCCATAAATTCCACAGTTTTTGGTTATTTGGTAGAAATATTTTTGAAATTCAAGCTCGAATTGCAGCTGTGGCTAATTTTGACTGCGAACAGCCACAGAGTAAAGAAAACATGAAATGTGAGACCACCGCAAATGCATTGATTAAACAAGTGTTCCACACCTTTACAGTTACAGGAAATTTACAATACAGTACGTACACATAATTTTATAGTTATGAGTGTAAATATCTGCAGAAGGAGCAAAATGTAGAACATCTGTTGCATCCCCGGGTCAGGTCCAGCAGGTCAATTCTTAAAAGTGGGCATACACTACATGTGCTGTGGTTTCTAGTACAAATGAAAGCTTTGTGCCTTGTTCTCTGTGGAAAAAAAAGCTCTGGCGCTCCTGTTTCATTAAGTAGAACTTAGTCGGGGGAGTGGGGGGCTTGACCTGCAGGATGTGGAGTCTTACTCATTAATATTCATGAGATGAAACCAGCTCGCCTCTGATTGGCTAACAGCATTGTGACTCTTCTGCAACATCAATGCAACGTTGATGTTTTATCTCCACAAATAACACAAGCCTGAAGGAGTTCTACCATGTTGTGGGGTTGCTAATGCTAACGGTTAGCTTCTACTAGCCGAGAACCTCTCTGTTCTCTCCTGGCCACTAAATCAACGCAGCCTTCTGCAGTCGCGAGCCAAGATGGGTGAGTCCACGAATGCAAAATTTTCCCTTTGACATAGAAGAGGCCTTTTCAAGCTCAAATCTTTCCCCGTCTATTTCCTTTCAGCGGCTAATGCAGGAAATAGGGTATTTTCCAGGTTCAGAATGCATGTGTTCTCAGACTGACTGATTTTATCACAAAAATAACTATTATTACAAGTTCCTCAGTGAACCTTCGCCTCAACAAAATAACATCTGCGTGAGCTGCTATGAAACTTTGGACATCAACGCTGTTTTAAAACTAGATTTCTCCAAACTGAGGCTGTTCAAGAAGCTAGCTACAATAGCATCTTTGAAATTTTTACACAGAAAAACCTCTAAATGATCAAATATCTTCCTAACATAAACACAAAAAACATAGACCAGAGACTAGATTTTACTGTGAGAAAATATATGCACAGTTTATTGGTACATAAATAAAAATGTCACACAAAATCAACAAAGCATTAGTTCAGAGCTCTTCTGAATCCGGAGAAACAGCTTATGAACACGTTTTAGTCGGAAAAATAAAAAATAAAACAGACAGGAAATCCAGTGACGGCTACTAATTACATCATAAATATTAAATGCAGCTCATATCAATGGCTTGTTGAAGACCTCCTGGGCTCATCATTGTTTTTGAAAATTATCTAAGAATCGCTGTACAAAACAAATGTTTCTGGAACATTCTGTGAAAGGCCAGTTTCACAAGGACACAAAGGATCAGAATTATTTACAGGACCAGTGGGACTTATACGTGGAACAAAAGGCACTGGGACAAACGTCAGAGCATTTAAAGACGTGATAAAAGTAAAAGCAGGATCTGTCGTTAACACTTTCATTTTGATCGTTCCCGCAGGTGAATCCATCCCCACAGAGGAAGAGATTCTCAGGATTTGTTTGAAGATCAGAAACGTTTGAGTTGTTTTCACAGTACAGAATTATGTGCCCGCGACTCGATATAAAAAAGTCTTCAAACTCGTATTTTCATCATTAGTTAAAAAGTTAGCTGCACACAGACGCCACGTGGCTTTATGTGCAGACAGACAAACGCTATGAATGATTCCTCAGCGTCTTCGCTGATCTTTAATAAATACACGACAGTGTCAGACGTTTAGCGAGTAGATCCTATTTCTCCTCCGTCTCACAGCTTCAAGGTGACTCCAGGTTTGAGGATTTTGTCCGTGTTTTATTGCGAGACGAGTGATTTTGTTTCCTGTGTGTGAAGATCCAAAACACGTCAGCCCAGAGTGGAGGGGGCTCTCGTGCACGAACAAGTAACATCAGCAGGTTCACACTTCCTCCAGAAGACCACAGCATCTGGACCGACCCACAGTGCTGAGAGACGCACACACACGCACGCATACGCACGCACGCACACACGCGCGCGCACACACACACACAGGTTTAACCTGATGGTCACTTGAAAGAGAAGAGCAGCTCGGCTGTGTGGCAGAGCGACAGCGGGTGAGCCGATGAGAAGTACTGACAGCACAGCCAGTCCTCCAGCTCGGCGTTCCTCTCCGGCTCCAGCGAGCGCTCGGCAAACTTCATCATCAGCAGGGCCCTCTTCACGTCCAGCCAGTTGAGCAGGCTCTCGTTTCTGGACCCGTCCACCAGTCCCCCCCCCTGCCTGTGTCTCTCCCACTGCTGCTCCATCAGGTCCCTCCTCGGGCCCCAGAGCAGACTCTGCAGTATGCGCTTGGCCTCCTGGATGTGGATGCGCTTGATGGGGTCGGGTTGGAGGAGGAGCTGCGCCAGCTTCTGGAGGCCCAATGAGTACAGGGAGACGGAGGGGACCGGAGGCAAGTCCTCGCACCGATAGTCCTGCTCCCTCAGTGCTGGACTCACTTCGAACGGGTTGGGCTGGTGGAGGAGCTCGTAGATCAAGATGCCCGCCTGGAACTCGTCAAATTTACGGTACTGAGCTGCCGAGACAATCTCCGGCGCCAGTCTGGCGTGGTCACGTTTGACCCTGGGGTCGCCGCACGTCGCGGCAGCGTCCTCAGAGGAGCGCCGCTTGGCCTTGGCAAAGTTGCTGATGAGGAGGCGGGGGAGGTGGCGCTGAACGTCTCCTCCAGCTGCACCATTACAGGCGTCTGCGGTCTGTTGGGCCACATGGGAGGACCGGTGCTGATGAGGCACCAACAGCAGGTTCTCCAAGCACAGGTCGCGGTGCGTGACCCCGTGCTCCTTCAGGTGCTCCAGGCCGTTGCAGAGCTGCAGCAGGAGGAAGCAGACGCGACGCTCGTAGATCTCCGGCTGGGTTTTATGGAATACCTCCCACTCTCGCACAAAGTCTGCAGCCGTCTGATAAGGAATCTCAGGAGTGATGAACACCACTCTCTCCTGGTCCGTCTGAGCGGACGCAGGAGGATGAGACAACGGTGGAGGACCTTCCTCTGAAGGCAGCATGCTCTGGGGAACACAGGCAAGGAAGTGACCACAGTCCTGCTGAAGGTTGAAGTGAGGAGGGATGCTCTGCTGCACCGACAGGCCGTAGAGATGACCCTGCTTGGCCTCCATGGACGGACTCTTACAGATCTGGAGGAATAAACACACAGAGAGGAGGAACGTGCTTTTAGTTACATCACAAGGTCAAACAATAACCACTTCCTGTTTTTCAGGTGAAATCTGCTGTTTATCTAGACATGAGGCTTCTAGCAGGTGATTTTTATTCAGGCTCTGTTTAAACAACTAGAGGTGCTTTGTGCACATTTAAAAGAGACTTTTATTATGATCTGATTTTTATTCTTTTCTGCATGCTCGCTAAAGTAAACAAACGTACGAAGATGCTCTCAGATGGCACTGTTTACACGTGTGTGTGTGTGTGTGTGTATTGGCCCGGACAACAGGGGTTTGTCCGGTCATAAATCCCTCCTGGAATGTAGAGGATGAATCGGCCCTAGGAATATTAAGTAAGAGTCGGGGCAGCCAGCCCGTGGCGTAACACAAACAATCCAAACTTTGACTGGAGCACAAAGATCGGCGAGCCTGACTCCACGCCCTGATCGCTGCCTGTTTACACGACGCGCCTCCGAGGCTTGTGACATCACATCGGAAACCTCAGAGCAAACATCACGGCCATCATAACCTACATCTCTTTTATTTTTTTCTTCAAACCTTCACAGATTTACACCCACGCAGCAGATCTATTTAGGACGTGGAAAGTTTTTGAGAAACCAACTTCGATTTCTTCTCTGAACTTTATCAACCTGAGCTTCAAATTCAGTCGTTTTAAACATTGAAATGATTTATGAATTATTCAAGTCAGGCATGATTCCAGAATTAAAAAATTTCAGTAAAAAACTTGAGTCAGATTATTTAGCATTTAGGATGGGTCAAATGCGGAGATGTAATTTCACCAGTGTGTGATGATGACTTGGGACTTTAACTTTATTTCCTCCTTAACCGTTTAGCTTCTACATGAAGCAGAAAGAACTGCAAAGGTCATATGAAAACAGTAAAAATTTTATTATTAACCCTTTAAAAGGAACTCACTGAAATAATTGGAAAAATATAAATGCAACAAAAGCTTTTTTATATTTTTCTAACAATTTTTACCTTTTAAACTTTATATACCTCATTGTTTTTGCTCTTTTTAAATATTTTTCTACATTTTAGAAGTAAATTATGACTTAAAATGTGCACAAATGGTCAAATACAGCCAAAGCTGCTCCAACTTCTGACCGTAAAGCTATAGTTGAACTTAAAGAGTAAGTCACCCCCCTACCAGAGTCTTAGGCCAGGTAGGCACATCCCACGTCACCCATATCTGATTTTTTTGTGAGTCTGAACACGGATTTGATTTTTTTTTTTTTCAAATCTGATCCAGGTCATTTTCACATGTGGTACTGATTCTGATACGTAGCTGATGTTTTTGAAAGCGACTTCAGGCTGAACGGTCATGTCGCATTAAATCTGCCTTCTACGTCACTAAGTCAGCGGAGGTGAGCGTCGTGTCCTGCACTGCTTCACTATTGCATCACGCCAAAACAACCCCCAACCCCCCCTCAAAAAAGATGGAATAAACACAGGTGGCTCATATCAGCCCAGTGTTGCTTATCGAACCATTACAGATGTATTAAAACCAGCATCAGCCAATATCGATGCCAATATATCGTGCATCCCTTGTTGCCATGGTTCCATCTGGACTGTCATAAAAATCTACACAATGTACACATCTATGTTTTATGAAACATACAATTTAATGCCAAGATTAAAACATTTATTGAAATGTAGTTAAGACATCTGACCGGTGTGTCTAGTATAATCTGTGGGCTGGATCTAGATTTATATAACACTCAGACCAGATCTGGATCAGAATCAGGACTTAACCAGATACAGTCAGCTGTTCAGTAAAGGTTGAGGAACAACTTTACCATTATATCCAAACATCAGCTCTCGCTACCAAACCACACATCTCCTCGTCTGACTGATGTTTTTTTGGTAGTTCCATAAATAAACCAGCTGCTGGCACGTCTAATTTAACATTTACTCATATTTACCTTCACAGCGTAGGAGTTGCTGGGGTCTGAGGCGCAGGCAGCAGAGTAGTACACGGCGTCTCCAGCGTTGCAGCTCGGTTTGTTGGACGTCAGCCTGAACAGGGACCAGTTGCTCTCGTCAAACCTGAGCGGATTCTTCTGCAGGCGAGTGAAGTGATCCTCGCATTTCAAAGCCAAGCGTCGCAGAGACTCGGCGTACAGGCCGCCCAGTTTGGAGTACACTCCCTCTCTGCTGTCGATGTTACTCAGAAGAGTCTGAAGCTGCAGGCTGGAGCCCAGATTGGGTGCTGAACCCAAATCCGAGGCTGACATGGGTGCGCTGAGCTGAGGGGAAGAGGCGACGGTGATGCTGGTTCGACAGTGAACTCCCAGGCGACTCTGGATCTTCAGCGGCTCGTCCAGCGTCCTGGACCTCGAGGGTCGGCCTAGCGGCGTGTGGCAGCGCTCCAGAGACTCGTTGGAGGAGAAAACAGGTCTTGGGTCAACGGGGCTGGGGGGCAAACTGGCACGGGAGCTGGCCTCGGCCGAGCGGCACACGTTGCTCTCTGAGCCGGTGAACGGGAGGCGCGGGTAGGCCCGGATGAAGGGTTTTCCGTTGGCGCTGTCAGGAGCCGACACGGTGCGGTTGACCATCTTCTTCTCTGGCAGAGGAGGAGGCTGGTTGCTCAAACTGTTGAAGGAGAACGAGTGAGGAGAACCAGGAGCTGATGGAGTTCTGGGAAGAGGCGAAGAACAGGACCTCCGGGTCGCATCACGAGAACCTAAAGCAGAAAAGGTTTAAATCATCAGGGGCTGGTGTAGCGGATTCACACAGGAAATGCTTCAAAACCTAAATGTTCTCACAAATTCTAATAAACCCAGCCGACTTTGTTCACCGTGGCACATGGCTCCCCGAAAAGAGCTGGAAGCTTCCAACTTCCTGGCTTCTATCCAACCCTCAAAACGTCTTCCAACCAATCGTGATCCATTTATCAATTAAAGACTTAAAGCCAGAACTCGTCGGTAGACTCAAGGAGACAGACACTGAGATAATTGTGTGGTGCACTCCTCAATCACTGCTTTCACAAAGAACAAACCAAAAGGATGCAGCCAAGCCCCTTTCCCCTCGTTACCAGAGTCCATAATTATCTCTTTCAACAACATTGCCCAGGAAGTTGCAGCAATTACAAGCAACCGAGGCTTAGAGGCGACACCCCAAGGACAGATGCCACTCACTGTGAGGTACGGCTCGAGTCATAACACACTCCCATGAGATAAGTTAGCAGAGTTAACCTTGCAGCACTTATTTTTTACTCTGTTAGGAGCAAGTCAGAAACTTTTGACATAAAGACTCAAAGTGAGAAACTGGATCAGATGTTTGTAGCGAGGGACTCACCGGTGTCGGCTGTCAGGTTGTCGGTGGATGCCGTTGGGAGGCCGGTGCTGCCCAGACTCCGCTGGGATGGAGCTTGACTCAATGCCGACCCTTGTTGGCTGCAGCAGTTCAGCTCCGCGCTGCTGTCGCTCATCTTAGCGTTCATTCTGCAAAAGGAAATCAAACATGATCAGGTGAAAATGAGCACGAGAGCAAGAGTTTTTTTTATATTTGCATCCCGAGATTTGATGTGTGATGCAACGGTTTGCAAATGTGGAAGTGATTCACTTCCTCTTCCTGCTTAGTTTTATTTTGATTTTATTTGCACCAATGCTGATAGATCCAGGGAAGAGTGCATGTTTTATAAAAAAAAACAGCCAAGATGGTTTCAGTTCCTCACCGAGTCACACTTCTGTATTCTGAGCTGTTTTTTTCTGCAACAAACAAGAACCCCCATGTAAACAAGGCTCACAAACTGGTGCAAACTGCTGCAGGCTGCATGGTGGAGCAGTCGATAGTGCTGTTGCATTGCAGCAAGAAGTGTGCAGGTTTAAATCCTGGCTGCAGCTTTTCTGCACAGAGTAAGCCTCCGTGCATGTATGCATGTTTCCAGGGTTCCTCCCACAGACCAAAAACATGCATGTCGGATAGAGCGTAATCTCTCTGTTCTCTGTGGTAACATGTAGCAACACCGTAGTGGTATGTTGGGTTTGCACACCATGATTCAGCAAACCTTTGTGGCATTTTTCTCCTTTCTTCGTGTGGCTAAAGAGTCAGGGAGCAAACAATGATCCACACCTTCATGATCTTCTGCTGGGAAAATTTAGGTCCATGCACGAATATGTGGCAAATATCAAACTGAACACTGATACAAACCAAACACGCATTACAAAATCTGCAAGAGGAGCACGATATTCATCAGAATCAGAATAGGAGCTGATCCACAAAAGTCTACAAACCAAAGTCGGCACAAGACACCAGGATGGTGGGTTTATTATACACATGAGCCTTTTTAAAACCACTGAAACTAGTATCTAAAGGATATTTGTTAATATTTCCCCAGATTTGACAAAAAACATTAAAACATCATTTCTCTACATAAATATCTGCTATTTTTTCAAGGAATGCTCCACATTCAATTTAGATATTGTGCTGCCTTAGAAAAAAGCAAAAACAATATAGATCTATAAGGGGTATTCATATGTAGTTTCTGCTCGTTAAGTAACAATAGACAGCTACAGCTTATAAGCTTGACCCTCTCATATTCCAATCAGAATTGACAAAGCTCCTTGGACGAGAAGCGAAACGTCTTCAAGAAACCAAAGAAGTCCAGTTGCCTTCGTTCGAACCCCTTTGGATGACCATGAACTGGATGACTGAGAACCTTCACCAGAATATCGATCTACATCCAGCCAATACGGTTTCTATTCCTTCTTGTGTGAAACAAAAGCTTCACCATCCTCTTCTTCAGCTCCCTGACCATCAGGACAACCCCCACAATACCAATGCAACGACTGCACGTGCGTTTCCATCAAGGTGGCCAATTAGGCCGACTGACAGCCATTCACTCGTCTCATTATACACATTAATGGCTCTGGGAAGCAGGGTCCCATTCCTCTCCTTCATCACTTGTTCTTCCTCCATCTCAAAACCAGTCCTCTATCAATTCATCTACTGGCCTTTGACTTCAATTCAACCATAAATCAGGACAGCAAACAGATGGAGAGGAGTGCAGAGGGAGGAGAGGACGGTATTCTCTCTGGGCAGTTGGCTAAAGGAGCGGATAGCGTCTTCCAGGCAAAAAAAAGGTGATGAAAGGCGGAGGAAGTGCTGCAGCACGGGACAAATGATAATGGGTCTAAGGGCGGTGAAGCAATGAAACACAAATTTGTATAAAAACAACTTTTTTTACTGATTATTCAGGCACATCGTTGAATAATAAGCTGCACCAGTTCCCCCTTCCTTGGAATGCCCACTTCTAGCCTAAACATCCTGACTATTTCCTCTGAGAAAGATGTAATCAGCCTCTTTTCTGACACAAAATACAAAGATTGACCCCGATAAAACTCGTCAGACCACTTCTGCACCCTTATCAGCCCGGCTGAGGCGGTAACCCAGATTCAGAAAATAAACCGCCACGATGCGGCCAGCAGGAGGAGGGTGACAGGAACCGGTGAAGCTTTAAAAAGAGATCAGGCTTAAGTTACATCGAAGCGCAGCCTCAGACCCGAGTAGCAACAGAGGTAAACGAGACACAAACAGCGTTGCTGTTGTGGATCCCGTAACTGGTTTCACTTCCTGACTCTTATTCAGGGAGACGTTCTGTGGTAAACACACAAAACGACATCAGCAAAGAGGCATGCATGCCTCGCGTCTTTTATACGTGCAAAAGTTCACATGCACACTTGTTCTAGCATGCATTAGGGGTTTCAGGGGTTTTAATAATCTTCTAGTCCTAATCTGATGGGAGTGTTAAAAGGAGTCGAGCAGGCTGACTCAGATTTTACTCAGCGTGTCGTGAACTGCACCGGACGATGTGATGCAATCAGCTTCGACGGCCGTGCGTCAAACCCTCCGAGAAGGAAGAACACTGAAAGGTGTTTGAGTGAGACCCCTAACTAACTCACAAAGTTAGAGTTTATCACATTGGGTTACAGTTTATGTCCCTATAAGTTCAGAAGCCTTTCCCCTGACTGACTGTAGGAGAGCTGCCAAGGCCGTACAGTCATATAAACCAAAGATTCATTAATGTTTGACACAAATCCTTGTTATCTTTCAAAAACGGCCCCAGTCTCGTCTCGTTATCGTCCCCTTTGGTCAGCCGTCTCCTTCTTCACCCGCAGCCTGCTTTCATTTAAATGCAAAACGGGCTTCTGCAAATTTAATTTCGCCCCACCTGGCCTGCTCACGCTCTTAAACCTAACGGGATTTTAATTTAAAAAATGCAAACAAAAGAAAGACTTTGGCTGTTCAGGACACCGTAGTAGCAACGCCTCTATTTTAGCCACGGCTCAGAGAGAAAGGTGTGAAAAAGCAGAGACCTCTGCTTGCCTAAAAAAATACAACAACCCAAAACGTGGTTAAGTGTGAATTTTACAAACAGTCACAAGATCGTTATCATTTCCCATCATGAGACTCACTCATTTACTGACCACATGAGAACAACAGTAGCCGTCAGGTGCCTACCTCATGCTGCAGAGGTCCTGTTTGGGTCGGTGGGCACACAAAGTGCCCCCTGGATCAGACCGGTGGCTCTCTAAAGCCCTGTCATGTGTAGTAACACAACCCTGGGTCCACACGAGTCATGAGTATATTTAAAGTGTCTCAGCAAAGAAAAGCAACAGACTCCATTAGATGTGTGGAATAAAATTCCTCCTGTATAGAAGTCAGCCTTTCCAACACCGGTTTAAGTCAGTCAGGCATCAACACAAGATGCTATCTGGTTAAAAGGATCGCCAGGGCTCTTGCAGGGAGGGGCCGGCGCCTCAGAAGGCTGGTTTACAGAGCAGAGAGCAACTCAAACCCAAGTCAAACTCAATGGACTTGACTCCACATGGCTGATCTATAAATTCTACTTCTATTGGTGGCAACCGATAGCCGGGCTGGGACCATTTGGGAGTTGCCTGGGGCAACAATCTGTTCACTTTAAGCCCCTCCTATTGGCAACAGTCGCTGTCCAGCTGAGACGCCCTCCTTGTTAAAAAGTACTTTAGCGCACACTCCTACGTTAACAGGTACAAACAAACACGCCTCTCAGCATGACCTGACATGACACGTGAGTGGATCGGTTACTCTGAATCTGAAAAAAAAGCACCATGTGTGTCATCCGTGCTCCTGAGGGTAAACATTTTCGAACCAGCTGGCTTTTAAATGATTCAGAGCAGAAAAATGCTGCTTCATGCAGGGTGCATTTATATTCTCTATTCTTTAAAGATCAACTTTACTCTTATTTTTATTACATTTGCAGTGGTCTCTAGTAGGAATGAATGCCTTGTAAGTTGTACTCCGGTGCACCTGTTTCAGGATGTAGAAGTCAGCTGGAGGAGAAAGTAGCTTCAGACGACTGGATTTAGAATCTTATTTCCTGATTTTTGGACATCTCGCCTCTGATTGGCTAACAGCAACGTGACGCTACCACTGGCTCTCTTTGCAACGTTGATGTTTTATCTCCACAAATAACACAAGCCTGGAGCAGTTCTGCCATGTGGTGGAGTTGCTAATGCTAACAGTTAGCTTCTACTAGCAGAGACTGTTTCCTGGACGCTAAACCAACAGCAGCCTTCCCTGTCGTGAGTCTAGATGGGTGAGTCCATGAATGTTAAGAGACAGTGTGACGTAGATCTGTCAGGATTTTCAAATTCCAGAGTTTCATCTTCTATTTTCTACCAGAAGCTAATGCAGGAGATAGGTGTAGGAGACTAGTTTCATGTTCAGCCTGCATGAAAAACTCTAATTGATTGATCATTTTCAAAAACGATAAGTAAAAAATGGTTTCTCAGTGAACCTAGTCTTTAAATAAATAAGAACAATTTATTCTGATTTAATTAAACAGAAAAGCAGCAGCAAGAATTTGACTCCCTGCAGCATTTTCCCTTCAGGAACATTGAACTAAAGCTGCTGAAACACAGAACTCCAGAAAGACCAAGCTGCTGCAGGCTGGCTTGGCTAAACCAGGGTTCCCATGTGTGTCTCAGCAAAGTATTTTTATCAGCACAGAATGTAGGCTATGTCATAACAGGAGATGGGTCCTTACTGGGATTACAGCAAACATAAGGGCCCTTAAAATGTAATCAGCATTTTTTTGTGACTCCAAGCGTGTCCAACTTGGCTTTAGTTGAGTCTATGTCAAGAAAAAACAAACATGTTTTCAGGAAGTTGCTTCTTGGAGGACACAGGCGCTCTTCTCTTTTCCTGCTCAGATGGCTAAATGTATTCTTAGCCTCATGATGACTCAGTTTAAGTCTAAAATAAATATGCAACATAAACTAAAACATAAAGGAATTCAAAGCAGTGCAATTGTGCAAATACGCTCTAGAGTTTCCTCATCAAGGAAAATCGATTTGCTCTGGAAAAGACAATGGTCATCAGTGTAATTACGTCTATTTGTGCAGGAGTCAAAACACTAGAGCAACGTGACACAGCAGTGGACGGTCTACAAAGCCGATTTTGTGCATGAATTAAAACTGAAGAAGTCACAATGGCAGCACAAACAGAACAAGGCGTGCATTGAGGATTTTGCTCCAACAGTTTGAATGATCACAGGGCGACAGAATGGAGGCTGAATAATGATGCTGTGAAAAGGAGAAGGCTCTGTAAGACTCACATGGAGGTAGCTGCAGCAAAGTGCATGAATAGTCACATGCGCTGCCCTACAGCTTACAGCAGCGCTATTCTCTATGCATGACATGAAAGGAAGACCCAAATGTGTGATTAAACATCCGTATGACTTTCTTTTACACCGCTGTCTGGCTGTAAACAATCATTTAGACCCTCTTCTCTCAAGATGTCTGGTTTATTTACTGTTTTGCCCTTATTAAGCATAAAGAGTATTTATGCCTCTCGCTGATGGAAGCATTTAGGACATTAAAACACAATTTTCCAAAGGCACCTTTGATTATTTTCAGCTATTAAGGATAAAACGTCATAAATTATAGTTGATTCTTGTAAACTGATAATGGATAGTTTATTATTTGATATGTAAGCAGTGGCACAGCCTTAGTTAGCCTCTGCTAACTTCTACTCTGTTGTTTTTGTAGCGTTTGATGTCCATCTAAAGTTACACTAGAATAAAATCAGATTTTTCTAAGAACTGCTCAGACGCTTTGTTAGTGACATATCATGTTTCGTGGTTAAAGACTGAAAATGTGAAAAGCTGAACAAGTTTCCATTCTTACCTGTGGAGTTTTTTAGGTGGGGGAGGTGGTGGATTGGGGTCATTTTTGGCAGCTCCTCTCCCTGCTGTCTGCAGCTCTGATGAGCCACCGCGCAGCGTCAGCTTTGCCGGCATGCTCTCGTTATGCTTGCCCTCCTCCTCTGTGCCGGTGCCCTCAGCCTCCCCATGACAGGCACCATTGTTGGGGGCAGCCGGGGGGGCCGTGCCTGGCTCCATCATTGGAGGGGGGCTGCTGTGGACATTGTAGTCTCTGGCCTCCTTCCAGACAGCAGCTCCATTGACCAGGCCTGTCATCGAGGAGGCTGTCCCCGAGCTGGCACCTACCCTTTTCTTCTCCATCCCTTTTCGCTCCTTTTCTTCCTCCTCATCTTCTTCCTCAATGCGGCATCTCCAACCAGAACTGTGGTGGAGGGGCTTGTGGGGGCGCTCGGATGCCGTACTCTGGTTGTCTGTTGGGACGCTGAACTGGCCCTCTCTAGAAGAGACGAGGAAAAACATGGGGAGTTCCGGGAGCGGGACAGGGGAGGACATAGATGTTGAGAGACTAGATGCTCCCAATTTAGGAAATTCTGGAAGAGGGACTGGAGAAGACATGGATGGAGATAGGCTGGAGGTACCCAGTTTAGGGGAGCGAGAGCTTCTCTTTGGAGGGATGGGTGGGCTAGATTGGGGCTTGGGTTGCAAGCTCGGGAGTAGGGAAGCTTCCCTGCTAAGACAAGGTGCGCTGCGACTGGGGCTGGGCCAACGGAAAGCTGGGCTGCCGGGATCTTTGCATGCTGTTGGGCTGAAGGTGCACTGGGTGCCGATGGAGGAATCTGGGCTGCTTAGGTAGAAAGTCCTGTTGTTCTTCTCTGCATGAGTAGCCATTACAGTGATGGTAGCCCGTTCAAACTTGGGGCACTGGGATAACCTTGTTTGATTTGGCGATTCGGGACAAGATTGAAGTCCGTTCCCTGGCTTGGGCTTTTTCTTAGTGCTCTCAGCGTATATTGGCTCTGAGTCTGCTTGTGCATTGGGAGAGCTGGGAGTTGACTCTGGACTACCCATAGATAGTGGGCTTTGGGGACTACATGACACTCCCAGTCTTCCCATTGACCCTTCAGGCCCAGGAATTGAATCTGTACTGCTACGATAAGAAGAATGGGAGTCCGATAAGCTGCTCTCTTTAGACAGAACAGGACCAGAGTTGAGGGATGTTTGGCTACTGAGGCGAGTAGCATCCACACTTGAAGCTGTGGTGTGGGAAGTGCTGGATGTCTTTGTTATCCCAGTGGCAACGTTACTGCTCAAACCATTACAATGAACTGTGGCAGGATTTGAAGGGACAATATCCGCTGACAAAGGAATATCCGCAGATGCTCCACAGGACTCCTTAAAATTTGTCCTGGTTGTCACACCACTTCCATTATGTGTACTCTTGTTCCTGATAGAAGCCACATTATTCTGCTGCCAGCACGAGTCCTCGTTTGCATTTTTCTTTAAACTCTGAGAGCCTCTACCGTCCTCGTTGCTGACTAAAATATTGCTGATGATCATGGAGTCTTTGGGCAGGATGCTCGGGGACAAGGAGAGGCAATTGTTGTAGTCAATCTTGGCATCAGGACTTTGAAGTAATGTGTCTCTTTGAGCCTTGTTACAGCCATTATTATCAATGTAAAGCGGAGACATGTTCAAGAGCTTCTTCAAGCCCATCCGCTCAGTTGGGCTCTTTGTGTTGTCCTGCTGCAAATAAAAAGAGGCAAGCTTGAAAAAACTCTGAAAACGCGAGATAATACCGAAAATACAGATGATAAAACATTATAGATGTACCTGCTCTATATTCATGTTCATGTCTTTTGGCTCGCTTGAGTCAAAGCTCATCATAGTGGGTCTGACAGCGATGGTTGGCTTGCTGTAGGGCGAAGGCAAGGTCAGTCCAGCTTCTTCATCGCCTCCCAGGCTGCTCCTTAAACAAGCTGCTGGTACGCCTTCATCCGGGACGCCGACCTTCTTGTGCGCGCTGAGCGAGTGGAAGCAGTTCTTGCAAGAGCCGGGTTTCCACACGTGTTCTGCAAAGTCACTGCACGCTGACATCTTCGGTTTGCTAAAAATATGATTGGGTCAGACGTGGCGATGAGGGTACGTGGTAGACGGATGATGGAGACTCATGGCTGGCTAAAGAGAAGAGAGAGACACTTAGTTAAAAGATATTAAGGGATTTCTTAAAGGTATTACCTTGCAACATCTTTGAATATTGCCAAACTTTCTGTGAACATCAGTGTACTACACTTTCATGCTTGTAAAGAGATGCCAAATGGACCACATAATGCCAAGCTGAACACACTTAACAGATTAAAAGGTATCCAAACATAAACCACTCAAGTTCCCACAACAGCAACAGACCTACTTGTTGTTGTGCAACATGTTGGGGTAGGGAGGGCTAAGTATGCCCTTTTAACCCTTGCCCCGCGTGGGGCAAAATGATCTGTGATCAAATCAAATTGTTTTGGACTAACAGTTGAATCTGTTTGAAAAAGACTTTATCCCCAAAGATAAAAGCCCTTTTTATAAAACAATGTCGCCAATTTGCCGTAATGCCGATGTGGCATCAGGGAGCGTTTGGTTGTTTACAAGAGCTCAGACCGTGGCGGTAATGTGGCGCAATCGTGTCCTTTTTACAAAAGATTACGCGATGGCGGCATAAAGGGGGAATGGGGGCGGTCTCTGTGCTGCCGCGGTCTTCCGTGTATCTTGAACATAACTTATTTTTCAGAGGCTCGTTAATTTTTTTTGTTCCGGTGGCCTAGTGGTAGAGTGTCCACCCCGGGACTGGGAGATCGGGGTTCAAATCCCTGTCGGGTCATACCAAAGACTTTGAAAAAATGGGACCCAATGCCTCCTCACTTGACACTCAGCACTAAGGGGTTGGATTGGGGGGTTAAACCACTAAATATTTCCTGAGCGTGGCTACAGCTGCAGCTCACTGCTCCCCACCACGGGGATGGGTCAAATGCGGAGATGTAATTTCACCAGTTTGTGATGATGACTTGGGACTTTAACTTTAAAGGCGGCTGTCCACAGTCCCTGTGCAGCCTATGGTGATCTGAGCTGCAGCTCTAACGAAACTCCCGAATCTCTGCATCTCTCCAGTTTATCATCTCAGCTGATTCTGTTTACAAAAGTGAAACTTATGCTCGTGTTTACTTTCATTATTAATATAGTTGCTGGCCGGAGCTCTGCTGTAACTCCCCACGTAATCATGACACCACCCTCTGTTGCGCCAAGGTGCAATGTGCATTCACAAGTCCAGCGTTGCGGCAATATTACTACCAAGCGTGGTGGCACGAATGCTGCAAAATTCCCGCAACGTCATGCTGCCATGGCGTGTTCATAAGACACACGTTGTGGTAATATTACGCTGATTTGCTGACATGGTGTGTCTTATAAAAAGGGCTTAAGAGAAAGAACTCACTGTAAAAAGAAGAGTAATCAGATGGAGTGATGCAAACATTCACTAGTAAGTGAAAAACCACTTGGATGCACACTTTTATAAGAAATGACAATCAGGAAGGAAAGTGTTCTCCACGCTCGAGGCCTCAGGATGAGATAAGGGTCAACCATGGGATGTAACTCAAGAAGACCAAATATGTGCTGCTCTACGTGTTCCCATGGCCTCCTAAATTAGAGGGCATGTGGTCTCCGTTCAACCAAAAGGCTTGGCGGAGTGAACCCAGTAACATGAAAGCCCTCCAAAGAGTCTTCAGCAGCCCCCCGACAAGCTACAAGAAGACCAAGAGCCTCAAACATCCCGGAGGTCGGAATGTCAGGAATGTCTAAAGGCGCAAGTCTCACCGGGGTGAATCTCACACCCAAGACAACCTCCCTTCCCCCTTCTGCACACAAACACACCCGACTCTCCCCGCTCCACATGTGTCCTCCCACCCTCACAAACAAAACTGAGCCACACACACCCTTGCTCAGAGTCGTCATGCCCTGTTTAACCAGACTGACAGCGGGATGAGAAACACCATGCTTTCATGCAAGCAGTGGTGTCTTAATGGTCTTTACATAGCAACAACTGCTTCTCGACAAGGTGTCGCAATGACTCACACCTTCATTTGTTAATTCTACCTCAGCAACTTGGTAAAAACTGGAGAAAACAAAAGAATAAGCTAACCAAATCCTTGGTGATTATCAGTTGTCTATGACTTGAAATGACAATGTTGCAGTTGAGTAATCCACTCAGGCATGAAGAGTTCATCTGCTAACAAAGATAGTTTGTATTTGCATTTTTTTCTTTGTTCCGTCTCTGACTCAGTTTGAGCAGGAAAGCACCCTCTAGCTCACTGTTTGTTTAATCGTTCCTGCGACAACAGAGGAAGCAGAGACTTGCCCAAGATCTTACGCTGTTGCACACGAGTCATACGAGGAGATAAGAGATCGGACATTGTTGGGATAATCTCCACTTCCTCCCCAAAAAAAGAAAACAGCGACTTGGTCATTCACAAAACCAAGGGCATATCTGGAATTTTCCAAAGTCTTGCTGTGTCACCTGCATTCGCTAGACAAGACACTTGGAACCGTACGTTTACAACAGAGATAGACGCCCTCGTCTACATTCCCCTACGCCTTTCTCAAGCTCAAGGTCCAATATTTCTCACTTCCTCTTGTAGAACAACACATGGAAGAGAGCAAGTAAAAGTTCAACCACACAACAAGCTCTAACTTAAAAACAGGAAGGCAGACGATGAAGAAAATCTAAAGAACGTGTCAGAAGTCAGAGTCTTGACTGAGGAATTTACAGTTTTAGGCAACTCTGATCGAACCTTGAACCGACCACCCTCGTTCCTCATGTCGCTTTGAGGAGCATAAACATCACAGCCAACAGACCTTAAAACATTTTTTACACATTATGACCTGAAGGTTTTCCATTCCCGTCTTAAATAAAAACAAAGTCTACAGTTATGCTGAACAACAGATCTAATTAGGCAATGGAAACATGCCTTTTGCTAAATCTGACTGCAGCTGCAGGAACTTGATCTGTCGCCCCTCCAACTTCTTAACATGCAAAACACAGGACTGCTCACGCCCTCCTTTAGTGCAGGTCATCTGATGCTGTGACACATTAAAAAGAGACTGAACTGGATGAAATTTCCTCTGAAACAAACAAAAAAGTCTATTTAGGATTCAAGACGATGCTGTTTATTTACGAGCAGCATTTGTCACACCTGCTCTCTCTCTCTCCCTCACACACACACACACACACACACACACACACACACACACACACACACACACACACACACACACACACACACACATTTTGGGGGCACAACCTGTTCATTTCGTCACAGTCACAGGGGGGTTTCCTCTAAAAACTTTCCTCCAACTCAGAGCTGCTTATTTAACATCTGAAATCTCCTCATGATCTGAATCTCATTCTTAGGATGAGACATGAGCATTGTTTAATTTATTCTTGCTTCCACTGATCATAGCAGCGAATAACTCCCCTCCTCCTGTCAGAATAGGTCATTTGTTGTTTTGTTCTTATTCCTAAATCTAATTAGGACCTGAACCCAGACGATTAGGGTTAAACATCTGAGAAACAACGATAAATCAGAGAATAAAGGATTGGTGCGTCCAAGGTTATCCACTCCCTGCTGCTTACCTGCTCGGACTTTCTCCTCCCTGTCAGCGCAAAAGCCTTCTTCTTCTGGAGAAAATCTATTAAAAATGAATGTAGACAGCTGTCTCGTAGCTGGTCCTGGTTCCCAGAGTGACCCGTGTCCTCTAACGTAAGCTCCAGCAGGTTCCAGAGGCGGAAGGTTGATTGTAGCTGCGGGCTGTGCGGCTCCACTCGGGCGTTTCGCTGCTGCTGCGGCGGCTCTGAGCAGAGGTGAAGCGCTGCTGGAGCCGAGCTGAAGTCCTCTGCTGCAGCAGCAGCAGCAGCAGCAGCGTGGGGAGCACAAGGAGGTGGTGGAAGTGGGAGGAGCTCCTAAACTAACCAGCCATGCAGTCTGGAAGGGAGCCACACACCGATTCCCCACTGTCTACCGTCGCTGGTAGTGAGACAGTTAAAGCTCATGTAGATCTAAACATGCCTGCAAAAGAAAAAAAATACTTTAATGAATTGTTGCAATTTTAAATGGCCCCAATAATAAGGCCTACTTGTAAATACTGACTTAGTTGTAATCAAGGACAATTGAATCACATTCTGTATGCAATCTTTGCTGTTTTTTAAAGAGGACATATTCTGACTTTTTAAGTAATAACAGTCTATACAAAAGATGTTCATGAAGTTTTATTTACTTTTTTCCAGTACCTTCCAGAATGAGCCGTTTCAGAGTTCTCTGCATACAGGGGCGTAGCAAGGTTGAGCTGGGCCCCGGTGCAGGTGCTGCTTTAGCCCCTCCCCCAATGACATCTTGAGGAATCAAATAACCAAATACTGCTGTGAAAAAAGTTGTGATGATCGTAAATGGATCTGATCTATGATGGGGGGGGGGGCAGGGTACTGATATTGATTAAAAAACATTTGTGAGGAAGACGTCGTTTCTAGTGCATTTTAGCAGGTTATTGAGTTGTAATGATGTTGTTTCTAATGTAACTAGTGAAATATGAGCTTTAAAAGCAAACTAAATGATCACTAACATCAATAAATAACACAAAAAGGGAAATCTGGCCTATAGCTTTTTTAACCCAATGACCTCTCATTATCTGAATTTCAGAATACAAGCATGAACCAGGCTCTGTTTAAAACAGAAAATATTAAAACATTAAAAATGAATAAACTTCCAATAAAAATGTTGGATGTTTATTTTATATTTGCTGATAATAATAATAATAATAATAATAATACCAGCAGGTGTCTGTGGACTGAATTAGGATTTAATGATAGCCAGCTGATGGATCTCTTTGACTAACCAGCGAACTAAAACTTCAATGTCTTTTGGGGACATTTTGACTTTTTTGGGGGGACTTTTGACTCCTGATTGCGTCTGAAGAGAAGCAGATGTGGAAAACAAGAATATCATCGAATGTAACTGAAAGTAAATCTAAAGCTTCCTCCAGTTGTCTTAATATCCAGAGACCCTGTGTCCACACACATACATAATATTTTATTCTCTTTAATTTAGACCTTTTTGTTATTATTTAGAGACACTTGATACTGACTTTAAGTTTAAAAATGTTCCTTCTTTCTTTTTTTGTGGGAAATTTGTCAACATTTTAATATAAATGTATTTTTATCTGTAATATTTTGTTCACATTTTTGAGTTGACTAATCTAAGAGCTAGAAATGTTTTTCTTTTAAATCACGCCAAATAGAATTCGGACCTCAGGTTAAAGTTGAATTTAACAATTTACCATCAAGTTGGCCCAAGAAAGAGAATAATAAAGTTTAGCTAGAACTTCTGACACAGCAGCACCATGTTGATAGAAGTTTTACTTTCTCTCTGTCCCTAAAAAGGAGACGAGTCTGATGATCTGATCATCCTGACAGCTGGCGTCCATCTCTGCGCTCGTCTGCAGCTGTGCGCACTAAAAACTGAACCCTAAACCGGTTCTCCCAACATGATCACAGCCCGAATGCACTGGCCAAGAAGACTTTTGCAGCGTTTATACTTCCTGTGGCTCGTCCCCGCTGTGAGCCAATATTTTCCCAGACTGCAGGGGGCGGCATGGTGCTCTACGGCATGTATACAACACAAAACAGCCAGTCCACCACGTTTTTCCACGCGGGACCTTCCGTGTAGTCAGAAAATTTCCTAGGTGCGCGGTGCGAAAAATTTGGGCTGCGCGAACGCCGTGTGGCGGGGCGTGGTTGCTGAAATGACGTAATTTGGCCACGTGGAGCCGTGCAGACCTCGCGGACGCGTCAAGCATAAACCAAGCTTAAGGCCCTGTTCACATGTAGCCGGGTAGCTCCCAAAATTTGGCCTGTCATCCACACGAAAAGGCAGATTTTTGCGTTTTCTCCATTTTAAGCATTTCTGTGTGGACAGAAATAACCGGAGTTTTAAGTTTCACGTCACTGTTTGCAACAAAAATGCTGACGGCCCACGTGCGACCTGTGTTTACACTACAACATGGATTCCCTCAGAGCTGTGCTCGTGTTATCAATCGTTATCGAGCTTTTTGACGCTTGTTGACTTTATACTCCAAAACTACATTAAAGAGCAATTCTACCTCCTTGTCGGTCCACACAAATGATCTAGGCGCCATGTTTTATGTTTTGTTGAAGTTGAGCAGGAAGAAGACATGTATAGGATTCGGGGGAACTACTGCCACCTACAGGTCTGGCATGCCTATGAATGTGCACTTATGCAGTTACATGTGGATGGAGTGTTTTCTTAAAAAGGAGGTAGTCAGAATGGCTAAAGGCGTGTTTCCATTGTCAAAACTTCAGGGTAATGGAAGGGGGAAATTGACCGGTCGTGGAGGCAACAGCAAGCAGAGAAGCCCAAACTTCTCTCTCCTCAGCCACTAAGGTGTTCCCAGGCCAGTCGAGAACCACAATCCCCCAGTATACCTCGCTCAGTGTCTCAGTAAACAAAAATGTCAGATCCTCAGCAATTTTGGTGGATGGGGACTTGACAGGTGAGAAGGTTTCAAATTGTCCTCCTGGCTTGACATAAGAAAAACAAATTTTTCACTAAATCAATACAAAAATAAAAAATAATACATAAGACAAATTCAGCTTTAATGTATTTAAAGAACGTAAAAGTAGGGTGGCACCTAGGGGTCGCCCCTCTTCTGTAGAGCCTTGCACCCCTGTATATCCGCCCCTGCTGGGTTACAAACTATGCTTGCAATAGTTTTTTTTCCCATCTTGTGCAACAGTTATGCAAGTAAGTTTAGTTGCATCTAAAAATGTGCAGACGGCTTATAGAAAAGAAAAACTGCAGCTTCATTTGTCATCTATAAATAAATGCACTGTGACTCTCAAAATAGCACAGGCAAGCATGTTTCTTAATGATTATAAATAAATAAGTCATTATTTAAAGGACGGTTGGCATACCTAGACAGACCAGCCAACGGCTAGTCTGCATGGTGCAAGACCCAAAGTACATTTGCTGGCATCGCGTCAAAACACGTCACGTTAGCCACAGGCCAGGGATGCACGACCCCATCTTTCACAAAAACATCTATTCTGCTTTCTGTATTCATTTTAATCACACAGTCCAGCTCCCTGTAATGTCAAAGATGCAAATTTAGCCTACAAAGGAAACTCACAAAAGAAATCAAACACTTTAAAGGCCCTTTGGCTTGAACAGTTTTTTTCCCCTCGTCAAGCAATCAATCTTGATCAGAGGACTCTTTGAAGTGGGGAGAGTAGATGTACACAGGCTTCTCCTTCCCTCCTGCTAACCCCCAGGACTGCTCCTGTTTCTGTTCATCGGGTCTCAACGGTGACAGAGCGATAAAAAAAATAAAGCGCAGCCGCCACTTCAGAGCTAGACTGAACCCCTGCTGGTTTCCATTACAGGCAGAGCTGAAGGGACTGACAGACACAGCCGCAGTCCTGGGTGAAACCAGTCATCTGCAGAGATTACCCTTTAGGACTGGACATGTCCTCTCACATCCTACTGAAAAGTGGCACCACAGAAAAGTCTTATCTGTTGCCGTTGTTTCATCTAAACAATTTAGAAATAGATCTGCCAACCCTCAATGCTCTCTTCGGTCTCGTCTTCGTCTCTTTTGCACGGTCACGTCTCATGCATATGAATTGATCGGACACAGGGACACGCCAGTATCCTGAAGCTCACAGAGATTTATAGCAGAGCGGAGACAATCAGCATAAGTGGCGCAGCAGAGATTGGATCCAAGGAAAAAAAAAGATATCTCCTACAAAACCACCTGTTGGATTTGGAGGGAGCAGCTGTTCATCTCAAGAGGATTACAAGTTTGTTGCAATTCATCCATATTTGGCAGCTTGCTATAAATCTGCTAATAGGCTTTTTTTATTAAGGTGTGCAGCAAATAAAATGATGGATGACACGTGGGGCGTTTGTGGACACGTTCTTGTTGAAAGCAATAATTCAAAGTGATCTAATATTGAGTTTGTGCAAAAGGGAGCCAACTCTGAGGGAATCTTCTTGGTGTCATAAATTACTGCTGATGAATTAATGCCGTTGCGTTTAAGGTGTGCACAGCTTGTGCAGGGACACGGCTTTGTTTTCTCAGTCTGCATGCATAAATGTTCCATAAAGCATTCTGAGTTGTTCATCCTCCATCCCGCTACCTCTCATGGGTTATGAAGGGAACCAGTGCCAGTTAGCTGGCAATGAGAGCTGCTGGCAGACTACACGTGCTGATGAATTAGCAGTTTGTCGGCGTACTGGAGGCTGCAGAGGCTTAGAGTGTGAGACAGAGAGGGAGACTGAGGCAGGGGTAACCTCGCTCTGCACACTGCGACACCAGAATGTTGTCGCAGAAGAGTAATCGCTGCCTGTCCTGGTCACAAGAGCAGCATCAGGGTGGTAAAATATGAACGGCACGTGTGTGGTACGGTGATTTTACTGTCCCCCCTGATGCAAACTCTCAAATTCATTTCCAATAAATGTGATGATGATAAAACAGAACTGGAAGTGAAAGATGGATTCTGACTGTCTACGTTTTGTGTGCACCACTTTGCCAGCAGCCATGCTGCTCTGTTTTTACTGTCAATTATTAAAAAGGGGCAATCATCTCAGATTAAACTCAGCCAGGAGAAGATGAGGGGTTCTTTGATGGGTGAAGACACGAATGAGATCAAATTAGACATGATGCAGTTAAACGTTACGATAGGAAAAGTAGTATCGTTGAAATAGGAGTGGGCGTTTTTGTAGGATTAGTGGATTTCTTTGTATGAATAATGTTTGATTATTTCTTTTTATTAGTTTTAAATGTTTTTATGTTTTTTATAGTCTTATTAATCTGTATGTATTTGTTATTTTTAATGATGTTCTGGATGAGGTGGTTGTCCAGTGTGACCCCTCTGGCAAAAGCTAAGTTCTCCCAAGAGAGACGAATAAAGAAACTTTAACTCTGACTGATATCGTGGTGTTGAGCAGCACAAAGGTTGCAGGTTCAAATCCCCTGCGTGGAGTTAGCATGTTCTCCCCATGCAAAACTAGGATTTCTCTGAGTACTCCAGTTGGTTGAATGGTAAATGGCCTGTATCTGAAACAGTGCCTTCTAGGGTTCAACAACCCCCCAAGGCGCTTTAGAACACATTCACCCATTCACTCACACATTCACACCCTGGTGGTGACGAGATACATAGCTACGGCTGCACTGACGGAGGCGAGGCTGCTGTACGCTGGCGCCACCAGTCCCTCCGACCACCACCAGCAGGCAAGGCAAGTTAAGTGTCTTGCCCAAGGGCACAACGACAGCAACAGACTGAGCGAGATGATAAAGTAACATCCTGTCCAACGTGTGATTGGTGTTTCAATTTTATTTCATTATTGTTTTTCTTAACACGTGCCACTAAAATCCCAAACAACACCCAAGTTGATGGAACATGAAGTGAACCTAAAGGGTTGAACACCAACAGTTGATGCCGTGGTCTAAAACCTCCTCTGTGCAAAAGTGGTTTCTACCACATTAAGTCAAAACGAAGCTCAGTAGATTTCTTCCACTGGTCAAAGTTTAATTTGGTTAAACTCGGGCTGATGCACTGTAACGTACTCCTGCAGATAATAGATGCACTAAACAGCTCCCCACTGAGCCCAAAGTAGCTGGTCACTATGGAAACAGAGCACCTTCACCAGCCTGAATCCTCCACACTACGCTGCTCATCGAACGGTAGCATCTCATGTTCACACACACACTTTCTTCTAACAATCTGGGATAAAGTGGGTGTTTTCGAGGCGTGGAAGCTTTTTACTTACGTGTTTCTGAGTGAAGAGGAAAGAAAACCAGAGAAAAGACCTCCTGCTGTGTTCAGGTCCCAGAACCATCAGAGTTCCTAGAACTACTTAGCAAGAAAAAATCCAAACATTTGATACAAGGAGCTACATAAACCATCATTGTTTGTGGTATTCTTTTGGTTTTTGTGATGAGTTAGGGCTAGAACTAAAAAAAATCCTTCACTTTTTGGTTCTTGGGCCCATGTTGGTGGTGAGAAATGAAATAAACTATTAGAAATGACCATAATGGTAATCCAAAGGAGTTCGAATGAAGTCAACTGGACTTCTTTGGTTTCTTGAAAACGAAACGTTTTCAAGAAACCAAAGAAGTCCAGTTGACTTCAATGGAACCCCTTTGGATTACCATAACCTGGATGACTGAGAACCTTCACCAGCACACTGAAAGTGATCATAAACTGCTTTTTCTTCACCAGAGAAAGAAGTTCAGTGTTTTTGCCCTCTCTCTGTGTTTGTTTGGGCAGATTGACAAACCAGGTATTGTGCTGCTCAGGTTTCTGAGAGCCCCCCCCACCAACACCACTACCACCAAAGGAGGGCCCTATAAAGGATATCCTGTCACGACACCAAAAGGTCTTTGTTTGCATTTGGCCTGCATGTGAGGAACACTCTTTACTCAGCCACTGGAGACACCAGACTTTCCATTTGGAACTCAGGGCCTGGCTCTAATTCTTCTTCACTGGAGATAAAAAAAACTTCGTGAAACTTGAACATTTTCCACAGGTGCTTAAGATGAAAGGAGACAGGAAGTTCTGTTTGCAGTCCTCTGTTTACTGCTTGTCGGAAACACTGCAAAGATGGTGGGGGACTGAGCACGCAGCAGCTCCCCCAGGACTTGCTTTCTTCTCTGCAGGTCGTCCCTTATTAAACCCCGACCATTCAACGGTAACCCCCTCCTGTAACCGAACGCCTCTGAGAGCCAGCCACTGGGGATTTAACCGTGTTAGAGGGAGATGCAGGAGTCTGATTCAGAGCCTTTTCTCCTCCCGGTTGCCATGACGTTCATGTAGAGGAGTCGGTGTGGTTAGGAATGCGAAAAGACAGAGCCGCGCCTCGCATTTGAACGCGCATTTTCTCAGAAAACAACAAACAATGAGCCCCCTCTGTATCCTTAAACTGCACCTACACGGTTTTACGTGACGTTATTCTCTCGACCGCCTCTATCTTTGCATTCCTGTACCTGTTCCTGCAGGTTTACTTTCTGCTTATGAAACACTCAACGTAAGTTCTGCTCATGACATGTCGATAGAAACTGTGCAATGTAATGTTAGTTTAATTATTATAGGAAACTCTTAATTTGAAATCATCATGGTTACTTTAGATTGACTGCTCCAGTAACAGAAGAACAGAAGATGACCTTTAAACTTTATTTTTATCAGTTTCAACACTGACATCTGTTTATCTTTTTTTGCGTGTCAGCAGCACAAGAGTTCTCCTTCCCTATTGTTTTGTCTATAACTTCCTGTCCACACAGGAAGCAGAAGCACATCCTGCTGTGAAAACACAGCTTCTACAGCCATCAAACCAAAGAGCAGCTGGGTCAAATGTAGTGAATAATGTCTGAAATCATGGACTGTGTGAGGCTATTGGTGCTTATCAAAAGTTCTCTGCAGAAGATGTCATAATCCTTTGAAGATGTTTTCCTGCTCATGGCCTCATTTGACTCTAAACCACCCTGTTTTTGTAAAAAAAGAAAATATTTCTCTTCTTGGAGCTCAAGGATTCAGGCCTGTTTAAACATGCCATCAAAACGGTAACTATCAAGCATTTCTGTAAATCTAAACAGTTAAGACGTTTTTGAAATCCTTTAGTTTCCTATAAGGAGAGGGTTTCACTCTGTTAAAGGAGACGTCTGAGCTTTACAAGCAGCTGCCAGTAAATTCCTGCCAAAGCAGGAATTCAGGAAGCCACAACAGGTAACTTACAACACAACCACACTTCCTTCTCTGGAGTACTTCCGTTTCTGAAGGAAAGAGACTGATCAGGGTTGTGTTTGAAGGTCATAAAAGTTATTTTGACAGAAAGAATGTATGTTTTACATTATAAAAACATTTTAGAATATTTGTTAATTTTAGAGATATGGTCAAGTCAGAGAGTAACACATCAACTTGTAGGCCTTCCACACTAGCATCGGCTCTACTCCGCCTAGATAGGGTTAAAAGTGTCCACATCAGCATAGCCTGGATTTTTTCCGTGCGCAACCGGTTGTTTTTTCAGCCCTCTTCCCAAGGCGGTCTGCTGAACTGGTCCAACTGATTGGTCAGCTCAAATTCACGCCTACCAGTAGGGGGAGCCTCCGATTGGTGGATAGAATCAGCCAGCGGGGTTTTCTGCATGCGCGACTCATTACTGTGGAGTTATCAAGCCTCTGACTGAAGCCGTTTTTTCTCTATCTCTCTGGAGCGAGCGCTCACACACACACACACACACACACACACACACACACACACACACACACACACACACACACACACACACACACACACACACACACACACACACAGCGCTGCCAGGCTTGAGCTGCCAGGACAAACAGCAAAGCAGGATGCAATATCAGAGTAAGTCTCCGAAAGCAACACGGCTCACAGCCGCCTTTGTTTAATAAGGGAGACACCGCAGAGTCGCGGACTTCTCCACGCTCTTATTCCCCGCCCACGTGCTCGGAGATGCGCTCATGACATCACTGATATCTTCGTGCTAATTTTGGAGACCGCCCATGTGCTCAATCTTGACCGCATTCCTAAGGATGTGTGGAAGGATGTGTGTAATCAACCCAGCCAGGCTGGGGTGGGCAGCGTGGAGTGGAGCCGATGCTAGTGTGAAAGTGCACTTAAGCCCCCTTCAGACAGACCATGAAAAACGGAAATGTTCGGGACTCTGTCCGTAAGACGTTTGTGTCTGAATGCAAATATCCGGTAAACCTTTTCCTGAATTAGACCGGACGAAGCCCCTAGTAACAGGACCGGACTCGTCACGGACAGGGTGGCTGCTTGAGACTGGTGAGGTTGAGTTCCGGACAGGGAGGAGGAGGGGAGCGGGGGACGCTGGTGCGCACCTAGATTACATATATCACGTGAACGTGAAGGCAAAGTTTTTCAACACGTCTGACCAGAAAACTTCGCCTCTTGGTCGTGAATGTTTCCATATACGCTGGGTAGCTCGCTCCTGTAGCATGCGGTGAACCATGGCAGCTCGTCTCCTACGGTACCGTCTCCTGGAAGCGCGACAGAGCGCATCACAGCGCTTCCGTGATTCCTTTATTAACCATTGAGCTTCATCAACCAGGGCTCTTATGCGTCTTCGTGTGCGCAGAATTGTGCTTAACGTAAGTCCGATCAGTGAGAGGAATTCTATCACTTACTAGCTTTATTTGGGGAAATAACACATGTACGCCCGCTGCATTATGCAATATCTGGGTACAGCCTTCCCACCCCCTCCCTCTCAGACGTCTGGAACTTTTCCCTGCTGTGTGAAGGCAGCCGAAAGGACAAGTTCCGGTGCAAACGTGGTGTGTCTGAAAACACAGTTCTGGTTAAAGACCGGACTGAATTGTCCACACATATTCCAGAATGTCAATCTGAAAAGGGCTTTAGACACCAAGTTCCTCAACATGAACATCTCCAATGATCTCACCTGGACCAGCAACTCCAACTCTGAGGCACAGCAACATCTTTACTTTCTGAAGAGGCTGGGATGGGCCAACCTTCCACCTCAGATCCTCACCACTTTCTAAAGGAGCACAGTGGAGAGTTTCCTAACATATTGCATCACTATGTGGTTCGGCAACTGCAGCGCTCAGAATCAGAAGACCCTGCAAGATGTAGGAACACTGCAAAAGATAAGGCTCACTTTCCCATTCTTTCAGGATCTGTTCCTTTCACAGTGCATGCAACAAGTTTCTGCAATATTCAAGGATCCCTCCCACCCCCCTCATGGATTGTTTGACCTTCTGCCATTAAAGGTCGTAAATCATGCAAAATACCCTTTATGGGGCTTTTGACCATGTTTACAAAACATTTTGTTCAGCTACCTGCGCTGTATGTAAAAAAGGACAATAAAGGTTTTCAATCTTGAATTGATAATTATAATTATAAGTGTCAGCGGTGACCCGGCTGTTCAAGAGCTCCTGATCAGCTTGAATACTTAACATGTGCACACAATTATACAAATTTGTTTGTATGGCTTTTACAGATGTTCAACGTGCACACACACAAACCGTCATGCACCATAGCCATCTGCTACATGCATTACCTAGCTACAGATACCCGGGTCATTCCAGACCACAGTGTTGTAGCAGAACGTGGGTGTGTGTAAGTTCATGAAGGGGCTAAGATTAGGTGTAACCCAAGAAGGAGGACACACACACACACACACACACACACACACACACACACACACACACACACACACACACTAGTCTACAAGCTGTGCTCTAACCTTCCAGTTGGTAATAACGGATGGACGGACAGACAGGTGAAAAATCACAAAGAGCAGGTTCCGTTTGATTTTTATTTTTTGCATTTATGTTTTTTATTAATATTCAATCGTTTCATCCAACAAAAACAAAATGAAACAAACAGTAAATAAACTAACTTTTGTGTTTGTGTCTGTTTGTTTGCTTTAAATGCCAGCAAATAACTGAATCTTATTTTGAAATGCTGCGGACAAGTCGTAACATGGCTATTGCCTTAAGTCTACTGATTCTTAAGAAGCTGACAAAAGTTCTTATGATGGTTGAAGGAAACTATTCGACTTAACATTCCACTGTAATAATCTGTCAGTGTAAACACTTGTTTTGTGACCCTTTAAATCCTCCTTGACTTTAAGATGAAATGTAAATAATCTTTCTAATTTAAAAATACCACAAATAGCACAAATTCACTGGAGGTCATTGAATTTGTTTTCGCTTCTTATGTCTACCACATGTTTTCGAGAGGACTGATCATCTTTTTGTGCGCTGATTCTGATGCAGAATGTCTCTTTGTCAACGCACAGTCTCACTTTGACTCACACTACTCCATCTGCAAAAAAGGACAATTGTCTTTTTTCTTTTTTAACAATCTATTTTATTGAAGCAGTTGAAAATGAAAGTTGTCTGCAGCAGCGCCTCAGTATTTCCAGCCCAGACTCATCAGTGTTGTAACAGCTAATGACAGGATCTGGGTCAGACCCACTGACCCTTTGACCAAGTTCCCGTTCTCAGAAATGGAGCGTGTCCTGAGGCACCGAGCGGTAGCATTCCTCTGCATTGTGATGGGTGAAATGTAAGGACATTGTTTTTAATTAAATTGGGATGAAGAAAGAATTTCAAATAAAAACAAAGACATTAAAAAGAAAATGATCCTTCTTTGAAACATCAGTTTTGTGTTCTTTCTCTAATCTAGAAAAATGTTTTCCATTTAATAATAACAAAAAACAGGTAAAGAGACGTTTGTGGGTCAGATTGTTGTCCTGAGCTTTTTGTCACAGTTGTTTCTGTCTGATTCAAACAAAAATGTTGAGCACCTGCGCTGTAACTGGTAAAATCACCCCTCTTCAACTTCTTATAGCAGGTCACTTAGAGGTGAAACATCAGAAATGAGCTCCAGCATTTGCTTTGAAACCAAAACATCTAAAGTAAAAGCTAAAGTCAAACATCAGCAGTGTTCCTGTGGAGTTAATTGACACATGTTGAACCATTTAATTGTCAGGAGGAGTCAAATGAAAGGTGCACATGTTTGAGGGGTTTGTCTTTAACTCTCACTCACAAACACTCAAACAAAGCCCCCTCTCAGTGAAGTGCCTGGGGCTCTGTTTAAGATGAGCAGCCTGTGAGTCAGCCTGTTCCCAGACACGTTAGCTTCAGACTCCAACACCCCCCCATCCCGCTTTTGTGCCTCATCTCAGAATCCTCTGATGACCTCCAAGAGGTCAGCGTGTCTTTAGATCAGGTCAGATGCCAAAAGCTCCAAATATGCATATAAAGAGTTTTAACATGAGTCGTTTGTTTTCTGATGTTTTCTGAAAAAAGCTAGCACAGAATTCTGTTCTGTCTCGTTTAAGTCAAGTCAAGTAAAATCGAGTCAAGTTAGTTTCTGTCTGGTCTAGTCGTGTCAAGTCTAGTTTAGTCTAGTCTAGTCAAGTCAAATTTAGTTAAGTCAAGTCCAGAGAAATCAAGTCAAGTTTATTCTAGTCTAGTCAAATCTAGTCTCTCAAGTGAAATATAGTCAAGTTGAGTCTAGTATAGTCTAGTCAAATCTGGTCAAGTAAAGTCAAGTTTAGGCTACAGTCTGGTTTAGCTAAGTCAAGTCAAGTTTGGTCAAGTCAAGTTTAATCTAGTCTAATTTAGTCAAGTCAAGTTTAATCTTGTCTAGTCTAGTTTAATAAAGTCAAGTTTAGTCTAGAGTAGTTTAGGTAAGTCAAGTCAAGTTTAGTCAAGTCAAGTTTAATCTAGTCTAGTCAAATTAATGGAATTAAAGTCAAGTCTAGTCTAATCTAATTTAGTCTAGTCTAATGTAGTCTAGTCTAGTTTAATCTTGTCAAGTCAAGTCAAACAAAAACAAGTCTAGTCTAGTCTAGTTAAGTCAAGTTTAGTCTAGTCTAGTCCAGTTAAGTGAAGTCTAGTCTAGTCTAGTCCAGTTAAGGCAAGTTTAGTCTAGTCTAGACCAGTTAAGTCAAATCTAGTCTAGTCTAGTCCAGTTAAGGCAAGTTTTGTCTAGTCTAGTCCAGGTAAGTCTAGTCTAGTCTAGTCTAGTCCAGTTAAGTGACGTCTAGTCTAGTCCAATTAAGGCAAGTTTAGTCTAGTCTAGTCCAGGTAAGTCTAGTCTAGTCTAGTCTAGTCCAGTTAAGTGATGTCTAGTCTAGTCTAGTCCAATTAAGGCAAGTTTATTCTAGTCTAGTCCAGTTAAGTCTAGTCTAGTCTAGTCCAGTCCAGTTAAGTCAAGTTTAGTGAAATTCAACATCAGTAATATTGAACCTAAACACTCTAGTCACTGTCCTGTCAGCATAGAATGAGTTAAATGTTGCTGCAGTCTCCGTAAATGAGATGTTAGAACTGTTGGAACAGGGAAATTAACTAACGTAATTTTTTTGTTATCAGCGTCATGAAGCAGAGAAAACGTCTCTTTACCATAATTAGTAAATTATTAGAAGCAGAAGTCCAGATGAACGTTAGTTCTGTATTTGTGCTTTCTTGTTCCAGTGATGTGATGACTACACTTTTCAGTTACAGTAAATTATCTTTTAACACAAAGACTAAGAGCTAAAACTCTGAGTTACATTTACTGTTGAATGTTGTTTGGTTACTTTGAGGCCACATTCCACGTGATCTGATCAAATTCATCACCTGATCTCTCTGTTTTATCGTTTGTTTCTGAAACCTGTGGTTTCACACACACTGAGCGGTGCAGGAAGCAACAGCATGCAGTGGAGTGGAACAGAAAAACTGTAAACAAGACACTGACATTTTTATCGTGTATAAATAGCCTGTCATGTTTTCGGAAATAGCTTCTGTCTGGGAAGCCAAAATGAAAACAGGAAATTTGAATGTCTGTACTTCACATTTATTTAAAGGCTGTAGTTGAGATATAACTTGATCTACATACCTCCCAACAATGACCTTTTGTTGTCCTTTTCTGTCTTTTTCTCACGTATTGATTGATACGCTGGCTTGTATGCGGTCAACTGTGCTAGTGACAGAAAACCTAAACATGCTTCGGTGACTTTACGTGTCCACCGAAACTTTAAAGGATTTTCCAAAATGCCAGAGAGCCATTCCTCAGTGACACACTGAAACCCCGTGTGCTGTGGTTCTGAGATCTGTCCAGGCAATGTGCAACATTTCATGTCTTGTCTGCCTCTTGAATGTAATTTGATCACTAAAGCTTGAAATTCCTCACAGGTCAGCCAAAGTCAGGTCAGGTTGCAGGGAACTTGTCTGTCCACGGATTCCTCGCACATGGACGTCTGTGTTGAACCAGAACCAGAGACAAAAGGCTCTGAGTCTGGTCAGGTCTGTGTGAGACGCAAGGTCAGTGACGGACTGCATTCAGAAATACATTTCTACAAAAATGCATCATTTCAAACATAATCTTAATAGCAACTGTGAATAAAAAAGAAAATGAATGTAACATCTAACTGTTGAAACCAGACCACCCTGCAGAACCTCACTGCTCCATGACCTAGAATGATGCGCCCACACATTCCCACTCCTCACACTCCCATTAATACGAGTTAACTTTAAAGAAAATCAATATTAAAGGCCTAGTACAGCCCAGCAGCCTGTCAGGATTAAAAATGCAGCATGCAGCCACAAATCAAAGTGTGTATTTTCACAGCAGACCAGATTCCTAATGAAGTGTCAAAGAAGAAGAATCTTTCAACGACTGATGATTATGTACTACTGTAATGGTAGGAGATAATGTGGCTATGTCTGCCACAGTTTTTCATTAGTTGTAGAGCGTTGTCTACATTTTTGCTAAAATGGTCCCAATTCTTCACTATAAACATGACAGTTTAGAGAGATAAAGTTTACTCCATTCATTCCTACTTTAGTTTAAGAGGTCTTAATGTTTTGCAACAAACACCTCGTGTCGTTGGACTGTTTTTGACCCAGTCAGATCAAACAGAGCGTCTTGACTTTAGAACACTTTAATCCAGAAGAGTTTCTTGTCAACTCAGTGAGCCAAGGTGACCGAATCATCATCCTCCACCACCGTGCTGACAACTGGAGCAAGCTGTTGGTATGGATAGTGTCCGTTACGAAAACCAAAGGTGAAACTTATCTCCTTGCTGTGCGTTCGTCTTTTTAACACTTTAACTGCTGAAATGTCTCCTCAGCCTTTATTAGTGTCTACAGGAGCGGTTCATCACTAAATCAAACAAATCAGCTGTGTTCATGATCTAAAACATGCTGGAAGCATGCAGACTGCAGCACCAGGTATGTCAGCTCCACTTTTTTCTACGTCCAACAGGGACCAGACCGGCACTCTGAAGTTGCAAGTGTGGTATTCTGGCCACAGAGGGGGCGGTGGGGGTCTGAGTAATATTTCATTAATTCTGTAAAAGGTAATTTTAGCACATACTGGCTCAAGAACATGATTTAAAAATATGAAAAAGTTGCATATTATGGCTTTAATGGGTTAAAATGCAGCTTTTTTTTAGTGTTTCTCCTGGAATTCCTTCCAAAACCACTGATTCAGTCTTTTTAATATATTTGTCAAAAAACATGAATATTTATCCCACAAACTAAATCTGTTAAATACACAATAATAATAACAACACAGTTTAATATCCCATTATTAATCACATATTCTTATACTGCTGACACTTTATACACTTTATCCACTTTATTCAATCACAGTGACTTATTCACTTATCAGTGCATTTTAAAACTGTACATATGTTGTATATTCTGTTTATTTTTTATTTTTTTTACCTCATTTTATTATTTGTTTATGCCCTGTTTTCATCTTCGACGCTATGCTGCTCTGCTGTTTTTTTCTTCAATTGCCCCTAGGGGATAAATAAAGTCTTTCTGATTCTGAACTCTCAGAATCTAGGATCCATTTTTATGTGTTAAAAAGGTCTGTCTTTGTGTCTCTTTCTGACCACCAATTAATTTTTCATGGACTCAGAGCAGTCCTGGGGCTTTGGATCTCTAAGGAAATGGACGAGTAATGCATTAGGCTGCTCTGCACCCAAACACCTGCTCCGCCATTTATAGAGAGAAGGGACGAGGACACGAGTAGAGGACACTAATTTAGATTTAGAAGTTTAAAATGTTCTAATTTGTTAAATATGTGAATTAAATGTTTTTTTCTGCTTCCAAAATGGGTTTCAGACAAACATAATGATTTTTTGCTCTGTAAATACCACGCTTTACCATTTATTGCTACCAAATTGAAGCATTTATTTTCTCACTGGTTGCAAAACTCCACAAAACATTAATAAATGATCAAACTGGGCACATGGGAGCATTATGATCCAGCAGCTCTGAGGCGATGTAAGGGACAGAGATGATTTGATGAGTGGGTTCAGACCTGCTGTTTGCCTGCCTGATCATCTATAATGTATCCGTTACATCTGGCACTCAGACCCCTGCTAATGGCTTTGACCATAAGTGAACAGAGATTATCTTTCACACTCGGAGATTACTTCCGTTTTTTGTTTTCCTCGTAAAACGAAACGCCACGTTGTTTCTGCGTTTTGTGTCAGATGAGAAACATGCTAATTGTGGGTTGTGGTTTCGTGCAGATATGTTTGTTATGTTGGGCAACGGATTCTGGAGAGAATTTCCCATGGAACATCTTAGAAGAGAGAAAAAAGCAACGGAAAGAATGTTCGAAACAATAGAAATAAGAATTTTGGATGTCGTGATGGCCAAGTTTTTCAGGCTGATGTGTTTTTTCCCTAAAAATGAGCTTCAGGATTGTTTTACAGGATTTAGAGAGAGGTTTACGACTGGCTTACCCAGGAGATCAGATTACCACTCAGTGATGAGAACACGTTTGTTCTCACAGCTGTCATCAGACACCAAGCAGAGATCGCCAAAATAAGTGTTGTGATTATTAGTTTTGTATGCTGAGCGAGTACGAAAGGAGGCTAGTTTTAATTGCAGCAGGCTCTGATGGATGTCTCATTACTTTTTCATATGCTGAGATTAATGACTGTACTTGAGGGATTTTTAAAATGATTTTATACCTCTTGGAACAATCATTAATTACTGCTGATTGTGCTAGACTAGTGATATTTAGATTTCCATCAGGTGTCGTTGCTTACATCTAGAAGACACGTTCAGAGGTTCATAAGATAAAAGTTATGAAATAAAGTAACATCATGAAGCACTAAAGTATTCAATAAAGTATTCATGATGTTTGATAATAAACTGTGAGAGATTTTAATTAAAAAAAGGCCCAGTGCTCCTTGAATAAATATCAGCCAGAGATTTTAACTTATTTTGAAAAACGATGGAAGGATAGCTTTATTTTATCAGATAGTGATGAAGCATGAAATATGAGTTCAATCACTTTTAGATGGACCTATTTGTGTTTTCTAATGTTAAAGAGCAGGTTCAGTGAAAAACAATTTTTTATCAGTCACTCTGAGTTTAACATGCAGGTCTTCTACCCCTATTTCCTGCATTTGCTTCTGATGAAAACAGAAAGATGCTCTGTTCAGAAAGGCCTGACAGATCTACGTCACACTGTCACTTCACATTCATGGACTCACGGCGGGGAAGGCTGTTGTTGGTTTAGCGTCCAGGAAAACAGCAGAAGCTAACCGTTAGCATTAGCAGCTCCACCACACAGCAGACCTCCTCCAGGCTTGTGTTATTTGTGGAGATAAAACATCAACGTTGCAGAGCAAACAGTCAGTGGTAGAGTCGTGCTGCTGTTAGAGGTGAGATGTCCAAATATCAGGAAATAAGACTCCAAATCCTGTCATCTTCTGCCACTTTCTCCTCCGGCATGACTTCTACGTCCTCAAACAGGCACATCTGAGCTTTTTCCCCACAGATAACAACTTACAAGGCATTCATTCCTACTAGACACCACTGCAGATGGATTAAAATATTTAAAATTTGTCCGTTCATGAGATATTTTTCTCCCAACATGTCTGACTCCAACGGTGAATGATGGAGTTCATTACAAAGACCTGATGCAATGATGTCAGGGTTCCCCTAGCTATCATGTGTTTCTGTTCATTTCTAATTCTATTCCTGTGTAGTTTTTTCTGTGTCTGTTGTCTCAGTGTCCTTCTGTTGTCATGCTCCATGTCCCTTGTGTGTTTTTGTTTATTTTGTCGTTTCTCCCAGCTCCTTTCTGTGTTTTCCCTCAGCTTCTTCCCATTAACCAGCCACACCTGTCTGTAATCACCACTCAGCACACCTGTCCCTATTTAAACTCCTCACACCTCGCTGTGGTAGTTTGTGTTTACAGCTCTGGAGTATGACTGGTGTTTAGTTATTAACAAGTTTAAGCTGCCTTAGCTGCTTTTCTGCATTTGGTCACCTCCGTGAATCAGATCAGTTAGTACTCAGAGTATGTCTCAAGAGGCCTCTCGGCCAGTCTCACGCACCAAATATTAGTAAAAGTGACTGAGTTACAGCTCTCTGTGCTGCTAGGGTTGATTAGCTCAGGCAGCCATCTTGGAGGATAAAATGCAGCCTGCCTGTTTGACTCGTAGCACAAACTGAACCAATGCTGACATAAACCACACAGGAAGTGCTGCCCTTTCTCCCACACGTTCTCACTGATCCTGGATCCTCTCCTGGTCGAGAAAACCCCAGAGCTCTTTAGGCTGCACGAATCAAACAGCTTCCACATGAACAGCAGGGCGAGGAAACCACAACAATGGCAGGAATATTAAACCCAGAGTTGGCTTTAAAGTGCTGATCTCAGCAGATCATTGGAGAACAGCTTTACTGCTGAGTCATGAAATATAAAAGTGGGGAACACACACAAAGATTTATGGGCCGATTAATACGAAAACAGAAGAGTTCTGTGTCCTCTAATCTGGTTTCAAACGCACAGATGAAACCAACAGATTTTCTTCTCATGAAGAGTTTTATCCGCATTCATCAAGTAAACAAGAAGCTCATTTACGGCTTATTTATGCTAAACAGAGCTGCACGGGTTTGTAGAGAATTTGGCACCACTTTACTGATTATCAGTAAAAGCTCGGGGGAGGGTGGGTGGTCGGGATAAAGTCCTCCCTTCTCCTGTTGCTCCTCAGAGCTGAGTGAGGCACAAACAGACGAAGAAAAGAGCGGCTTTGCAGAGTTAATAAGCACCGGGAGTCCATGTCTGGTCTCTGAGTGTTAAAACACCACTTCACTGATTACTTGTCATTTTGTTGAAGAAACAGACAGGTGCAGTCGTGTTCTTCAGAGGCAGCTCAGCTGGGGATCAGGGCTTCGCTCTGACAAGAAGCAAATGTTTGGTGGATCGATTCAGACCAGCAAGAGGATGCATGAAGGAAACGCTGGGTGCATGTGCTTCAAAAATAACTAAATAACTACGGCTTTTTGTATTTTACAATTCATTAATATGAATTTATCTTCTGCCAAGAACACGTTTAACAATCAGAACTGACTTTTCCGTTTTGCAGACAGAACTCGCCAATAGAACTTTATTTTCTTCTTAATTGTTTCGATCTGTAATCTCATCCAGATGGAGAAAGAAAGAGAAAAATGGTTGTAAAACTACATCAAAAGCCCACAGCTTCAATAGCTCCAATTCATGTTTCTTGTTTATGACACAAAGAAATCTGGAGAAAACTCCAAGAACATAAAACAAAAGTTTAAATAGTTGTTCTGTGTTCTTTTATTTCTCTTGGAGCTGATTGATCTCCTCCTGTGGCCTGTTTTCTAACGAAAAGTTCAAAAGTTTAGGAATTTTTGAAAAGACAACAAGAAGTTTACAAGAAGCAAAAACACTGATGAGCCTAATGAAATAATCCCAAGTGTTCAAATGAAGGCAACTAGCATGTTTCAATAATTAGTAATAATTAGTTAAACCATTTGATCACATTCTGATGTTACTTTATCAATATTTTTTAACATTATTTCATAATTCTTTTTGCCCCAAGGAAATTTAAAATGCAGAAAAGGAAACGTTTTCATTGCTAAATGGAAATAAAAGAAAATTAAGTTTTTTTTTTCTTTATTGACGCAAAAAACAATGAATACAAGAGACATGCTAACAGCTACAACAGGAGCAGCACTAATTACACTGTAAAAAATAAAAACGTGGATTTTACAGTAAAATGTCAGCAGGTCAGGCTGCGGAAAGTCCACCTTAAAATTACAGCTAACTCCTTCTTTCCACTGAACGTGAAAGCGGTGCGTAACGTAATAGCTGCGTTTTACCCGCCAGCTCATTCTCAACTGGGAGCATTTCAGTGAAAATGGGAGCATCACAGCTGATCCCGTAAGGTCACAAAATCACAGGAGAATTGCAACACCACGCGTGATTTCAGACGTCCGCACAATAACAAGCAGGGAGAAAGATGGCATGTATCCAAAAAGGTCTGTGGTTTATTTTCTGCTCTGTTTACATCGGCTACGGGGGAAATGACGTTTTATTTTGAAAGTTTCCAGATATTTTACACAGCTTTTGTGTTTGACGTCCTGTCTGGCCTGATCTCAACTGCAGAGTTTTACATATTTTGGAAGCGTAGCGTGAAAAAAATAGATTTGAATCATAATGATAGCGTCCCTTCGCTTCTGGGACGCCTCCAAAATGTTACCCTTTGCTGCCGTTGGAAAGGAACTCGTCCACTATAACGGCGGCTAATTACTGCGTAGTACGTTTTGCAGCCATTTTGCGACGCTTTCACATCCAGTGGAAAGAAGGAAGATGTTTTCTTCTTTCACAGTAAGACAAAATAAATCAGAAGGAAAAATTAAGCTAAATGAGAAACAAAACTAAAAACGTTTGTTTCCTCTTTTAAAACCTTTCAGGAGAAATAATCATTTGTTTTATGCGTTTTTACAGCTTTTTGGTTCACAGAGGCTGTGATAGTATGAAAATTGTCATGATCTGTTTTCCTTGTGTTCTTGTTTTTTTCTCCTAGGATCCCTAGTGACCATGCACACCTGTTTCCGCTCAGCTCACCTGTTCCTCATCTTCATCAGTCACATCTTGTCAGATCCTCCTGTTTAACTCCTATTATGTCCTGTTTTAGTTCAGTTTTTCCTGTGGAAATCCTGATTTATTTATTTTTTAATCATTAAAATGTATTTTAAGTTTACCTGCCCCTCTCAGAGCCCTCACCTTAAGTCCTGCAGCAACAAAATCCTGACAAAAATAAGATTTCAAATGGTTTCTTACTGCAGAATTTAGTTTGTGAATTAAAATTTTGTATAAAAAAGATTCAAGATTCTTTCCTGTCATATCATGTTTGCCTCTACGTGACACAATATTGGAGCTTCCCAGATAAAGACAGCACGGCTAGACCAAGAGGCACAGAAAAACTGGTTGATTTGTCTTTTCTGGATGTGCAAATATCCAGTTACAATGCAAAGATCGCTGATTTGTTTGTTTTGGAGGCCTGTTAGCCGCTCAACAGTCTCACCGCCTCAAGGCAGAAGCTGTTCCTCAGCGTCACAGCCTCCTGCCAGAGGGAATTATGAGAATTATTATTACAAATAAAACCAAATGTATTTTCAAAACGCAACGTAAACCAGCCTTTCATTAGTTTTTATGTATAAATCAACCCATGAGCACATTTTCCAAAACCTTCTAGTATTAGTTCAAAAACTCTAAAAAAAAAAGGAAACCCCAGTTTGATTTCCATTTCATTTGATATAATTGTTATCCGACAGCAGCAGGGTTAGACGTAAGCCGCTGCACCACCAGTCAGAAAGTGTTAAAATAAGTGTGAGCGATGAGACAATGAGGTGTTTTTATGGTGCGAGCCTCAGCAGACGGAGTGACTCACGTCGGTCTGATTCGTCCTCAGAGGAAAACTCGGCTATGAGCGAGAGGAGCAATAAACCTGATTGCTGTAGGGCGGTTCTGATTGCTTTTCTACATGTTGGATCAGAAAATGGGTCAAATGAAAACAATACTGTCTGATTCAAAGAGGAAGAAGTTTGATTTCTTTGTTAAATGTTATCAGTTTCTGATTATAATTCTGCAAAAAGACTAAAAAGTAGGATTTTTAATTTCATTTTTAAAATAAATATTCATTTGGATGTTTAATTGTTGCTTTTGCAGAAATGTTACTTAAATCCATCTAAAACAGCGCTCAGACTCTCACTCAGACCTTTGGGGCTGTTTCCTTCACCATACAGACGTAAAACTCTTTAAACTGACAACAAATTAGTGAAATGTTTGATTAAAAACTGACTGCAGCCAAATACCGAAGCACACTTGAGTCTGAGTGGCTTTTTATTGCTTAGACAGGCCTTACAGCTACTTTAGAAGCTGTCTGAACATTTATATCATGAAGGTTTTTGCTGTATGACAGCATAATAAACATGACTTATTGGCTGTGAATTACTCAGCAGATGCAGAATGAGCCACGGTGTAAAGAAGCAGCCGCCTCAGAGACTTTCAGAGGGATCGACAACAGTAATGGCTGTTTAATCTGGGGGGGGTTTGTGGGTCTCGACCCTTTGGAGTGACACAGATAAAACGATTCTCTACCCACATACACAAAGTGATCAGCGTGTCATGAAGAACTAGATGGAAAACACTTTGTGTGTGTGTGTGTGTGTGTGTGTGTGTGTGTGCATTTATGGTTTGCGAGCCCAATTTGTCAGGTTACACACCCGCATTATGAGACCATTTGGTTTATGAGACCATTTTTGGTGGTCTCGTAATTCATGACTTTTAAAGTGCTGCAAATTTTTATAAAAGTAAAATCTAAATGTTGTTAGCTGATTAATACTGACTTTGTAACTGCTATTATCATTTTATTTAGTTATTTCAGCAACTTAAACTTTCTTTTGGTTTTTATGGCCAATTTAAAATTGGTTTCGTAAACCACGTCGTGTGTGTGGTATACAGACCTCCAGGGTCTCATAACGCCCTTAGAATGTCACAGATGATTGTGTGTATTTTTTGATAGTTTTTATTTTATTTTTGAAGTGAGGCTTTTCTTCCATGGGTAAAATAGAACATGTTGACATACTTTTTGTGTTCACCAGATGCAAAGAATTCGTGCGTGTGGGATACAAACCACCATGTTGTCATGGTCTCATAAACCATTCAAAATGTCATAGATGAATGTATGTATGTTCTGATAGGTTTTTCTTATTTTTTAAGTGAGCATTATCTTCCATGGGTAAAATAAAACATTTTGACATAGTTTTTGTGTTCAACAGATTACCTGTTTATGAGGAAATGTGTGTCCCCATAAACCACCACCAAGTCATAGTGGTTTCATAAACCATAAATGCACACATGTGTGTGTGTGTGTGTGTGTGTGAGACACCCTTTCATCAATCCCCGAATGAGACGTGGGAAAACAAGGAAGAAAAAGCATCAGAGGTAATACATATTTTATCTGATTTGCCAGGAACATGAACACCAGAGCATCCTGTTTGTAAATTATACATTAAAGCTCTCATTCAATACATCTGCAGTGGTCTCTAGTATAAATAAATGCCTTGTGAGTCATTGTGTGTGGAAAGAAGCTCTGGAGCTCCTGTATCAGGAAGTAGAAGTTAGCTGAAGTGGGGGCAAGAAAACGGCAGGAGTTGGTGTCTTACACATTAATATTCATGATATTTGGACATCTCGTCTCTGATTGGCTAACAGCAACGTGACTCTTCCACTGCCTCCGTTCGCCCTGCAACCTTTATGTTTTATCTCCACAAATAACACAAGCCTGAAAGAGTTCTGCCGTGTTGTGGAGTTGCTAATGCTAACAGTTAGCTTCTACTATCTGAGACGTGCTCTGCTCTCTCTGCGACTAATGCAGGAAATAGGGGTAGAAGACCATTTTCACTTTTAGCATCCATGTGAAGCTCAGAGTGACCGATTGTATTTCAAAAAGAACAAGAGGTTACTCAGTAAACTTCATCTTTAATATTTCACAAATTATTGTACACGTTAGAAACAAATGTTAGAAAAAGCGTTGCTCATACAGACTGACATTTTTTTACACGTTATTGCATTGCATCAACGTTAAAATATGCATTAAACACCTGTGGCTTTTGTAGGGAATGTGTTAAAGGGGACATATTATGCAAAACTCACCTTTTGCATCCTTTTGTGCTGCCATGTGGATCTCTACTGCCTCTAAAAACATCCATTTGTTTCCTCAGTGTTTGGTTTTAGGAATTATGTGCCTCAAACAAGACACTTGAAAAAGGCATTTGTGACATCACAACAAAATTAGAATAGAACCAACTTTCACGCGAGAGAGACTCCAAGCTCCTCCCAGATATCGGAGCGTCTTAGCCTA
The DNA here is from genome assembly GCA_006937985.1 of Aphyosemion australe. Lineage (NCBI taxonomy): Eukaryota > Metazoa > Chordata > Actinopteri > Cyprinodontiformes > Nothobranchiidae > Aphyosemion > Aphyosemion australe. The sequence goes on from SSNS01000074.1 coordinate 81,702, forward strand.
TAGCAGCCTGAGCGGGGAAGGGTGGGCGTGGCCAGCTCCAGCTTGTTTTCTTAAAGTGACAGAGCCCTGAAACGGCTCATTCTGCAAGGTACTGAAAATGTCAAGAATAAAACTAACGAAATTCCTTTATCTGAGAGAAATTTAGTGCAAAGAACTTCATACACATGCTTTGACCATATGACTTTTTTCTTGAATTATACTAGTTATATGTCTCATTTAAAATAAACAATAAAAAATGGGTTTTCATGTTTTAAAGGAACACAAATCACAAAATTCAATGTAGTAATTAGCATAATTGCAATGAATTATTATTAATTGAGGTTTTTTTGTGCATTTGCATGTGCCTGTGCAGGTTTTCTACAAAATCAAATCAGTCAACATCATATGTGTTCATTCTCTCATTGTGATCCCTGTGATGGGTGTGAAGCATGTCCAGCGTGCACTCTTCCTGTTGCCAAATGTCATTTAGGTCTGGCTGCAAGATCCCAAAATCCTCCAACATGAGAAGAAACACCCTCACTGTTCCTCTTGTTCTCTCATGGATGGCTTCATAGAAATAGAAATGGTGCAGATTTGTTCTAAATGATTTACAATCCAGATTAAATCTTCATTCCACCCTGATGTCACCATCTAGGAGAAGGCAGGCGCTGAGTCAGCAATCCTCAAGGTTAGAAACCCGTTTCCTGAATTTTCTCAGAACACGACGCATAAAAACCCTGGTGGCACCACCTCTTTAATGTAATTATTGGAATAAATCCTGTACACGTGAGATAAATCAGACCTTTTTCTTTATCATGCGAGTTGCGAAATGTATTTGAAAGGTTTTGATGGTATTTGCATTGTGCGCCTAAATGCTCAGGCTGAAAGAATAAAGTTATTTTTGGCTCTTATGAAAATGCATGTTCGACTTTCTGGTCTACAGTTAGGAAAGGACAGAAAAATGCATCTTTGTTTCACTTTTATTATTAAACACAACTGAATATGATTAATCTAAGCACCACTTGGGCATCTTTGTCAAGGACAACCAGGTTGTTTCCCCTTTCACAACATACCTGTGAAAACCAGCTCACTCATGTCACAAGACAACGCTCTGGAAGAGAAACTAAAAGCGTATGAGCATTTGGCTCAAATTCCCCTAAAATGCAAAATAAAATAAAAAAAGTTTTTCAGGTAAATTCCAAATCCACCAGCTGTGATGAGTGGAGGCATCAAAGTGATACAATAATCATCGATTTGAGTTATTTTAAATCACATTTAAATGTTTCACACAATGTTTGGAACCGCAGTTGTTTTTTAATGAATCCACCTAGCTGCACATGTGGGTCTTCACCTGTTACGCACCAGGCTGTCTAGGGGGCCTGGGGGCAACAATGATGGACACATGGTCGAGTGCAAAAATAATTGAAACAATTTATTTACAAATGGAACTGAACATACACAAAATAAATAAACCAAACCGGTGGCAAAACGACAATCGAAACAACTTGTACTGCGTCTCTGCTAACTACAATTACTTTATTCTAGAGACCTGCACGAAATCCCAAAAGGTCTCTGGTACTGAACCTTACTCCCTTGTTGGAAAGGCTTCAGCACCTTCCTACATGTTTTCCCTTTAAGACCACAGTCTTCTCTGAGAAGGGAATCTAAACAAAACAGAGACAAGTTGTTAGTTAAATCAACGACAAATCAAACAAAATCTGAAACAAAATGCCACCGGGGAAACAACAGTGCAGAGTATCTTTCTGCCCTGCTGCTCCCCCGGTGGCATTTTGTTGGGATTTCGTGCAGGTCTCTAGAATAAAGTAATTGTAGTTAGCAGAGACGCAGTACAAGTTGTTTCGATTGTCGTTTTGCCACCGGTTTGGTTTATTTATTTTGTGTATGTTCAGTTCCATTTGTAAATAAATTGTTTCAATTATTTTTGCACTCGACCATGTGTCCATCATTGTTGCCCCCAGGCCCCCTAGACAGCCTGGTGCGTAACATCACCTTCAACCCTACATGTGCATTTGGGTCAAGGGGACTACTGGTGCATGAAAATGCTGACTCGGCTCCTTTGCTGGTCATGAGTAGCTACAGCTTGCCCTCCATGCTCACAGGAACATTACAGTAAAACAGCACATCTGAAATACCCAGAGGAGCATGATCTGGCTCTTTTGTCTTTAGAAACTGAAAAATGCTCATGGAATAATCTTAAAGAGGCAACAGAGCCTCTATACACACAAAAAACGTGACTATTTAAAGTCTTATGAAGCTGTGGTTTGTAGCGTGACATCATCAATGAGGAGAGGAGGAGACGTTGAAATCTGAATGGCTATAGCCCCACACCTGGCCTATAGACGTCATTTGCAGAAGCAAAGTTGACGGTCTGGCAAGGCTCCATTGGAACCTTGCAGATCCGGCCAGTATTATGGCTCACAGCCTGTTTGTTTTAAAAAATGATGTATATTTTTTATGTTTTATGTAATTCTTCCACAATGTATTGGCGGACTGCCCTTTTGACTGACATATAGCAGTCCAATAATATACAAGTCTCACTTTTTCAATGGAATTACTGAAACAAGTCAACCTTGTCATGATATTCTAATTTCATGACCAGCACCTGTAATTTCCATGTATATATATTCTTTTTATCTTTTAAATTTTAAAAATCTGACTTATTTAGTCTGTTTACACTTTATTTTTTACTTTTTTCAATATTTACTCAAAATGCTGGATGGAAAATTTAGTTTTCTTTTAAAATTATAGTTTTTTTCCCTTGTCTTAAAGTTCAGCAGCTCCTGTACATCCCATTAAATAACCATACGTTTGACCTTGTATAGCTGCTGAAGAAAGACCGCAAATTGACTAGTTTGTGTGTGCATGCATGCGTGCACGTGTGTGCATCTGCTGAATTATTTATTCCCACACAACCCGTTCAGATTGGAGATAGATACTAGAGTTGGGAGTGTGAGGGCATCATGACAACTGTCCTCATTTGTATGCATGTCAACATCTACTCGTGGTTACCCGTGTGCTTGCATGCATGGATGTACTTTGCAGTCCCACCGTGACCATGAGGGCTCGATGTGCTGCAGATAGACTAAACATAAGCAAATGGAGATAACACACTCAACAACCTGGGAGGACAAACGGACTGTGAAAAATAACTAAACTTTACACCCAAGGCCATCTGTAAATTTGCAAACACACACTAGGGAAACAAGAAAAGCCTCTCTGGGATTCAGCGTCGGATGAAATGATGGATTATTATCAGGTTATCAAGTAGCTGTTGTCTGAATAATTCCTCCATCCCGCCTCCTTTTTATTTCTGTTTTCCTATTCTTTTCCTCCTCATTGTCTCATTTGACAACGATTCTTTTCTGCCTCTGCAGCAGTTTTTCCTCCCCTCGTTGTGTGAGGGATCAGTCTTTGTCCCTGGAGTTTCCACCTCAGCACTTAGTCTGCTGTTTTTCTCCTTCTCTCTGTATCTCCTCACTTCATTTATATTCTCCATTGTTGTTTAACATTTCTCCACTATCTGTTTTGGCTGAAGCTCGTGAGCCTCTCTTCTCTAAGGGTTTGAAGCAAATCTAGCTGCAGCTCTCCAAATAACTGGTTTACTCGCCGTGTGGAGTGGAAATTTAAAGGAGGAGGTGAATGTGTGTGTATCACACCAAGCCACTGCTGATGCCGGCCACACGATAATGTATGCATTGTTACATTTTCCCATACATTCAAGCTTTGTGTGTGAGTTTGGGGGAAGCCGTACAAAAGCCTTTTGTGTGCTTCCTGTAAACCCAAGCTTTGCTGGCCACCTCACTTAATTGACTGTGCTCTGAGTGTGTGTGTGTGTGTGTGTGTGTGTGTGTGTGTGTGTGTGTGTGTGTGTGTGTGTGTGTGTGTGTGTGTGTGTGTGTGTGTGTGAAAGAAAGGAAAGAAATTGAGCAGATGGATGACCATCAGATGAGGGATTAGACTTGTCAAGAAAACAACTGGCTACCTGGAACTGTGGAAGCCATTTGAATAACATCTGCAAACTTGCTTTTATTCAGGCGTTGATGAGAAGAAATAAGGTGGCTGTCAAGAAAAATTAACTTTAAAATATTTTCAACACAAAATTATTTATATTAGGGATGTTCAAAAACAGCGTTTTATCGATATTCAATATACCGCCGATACCGATATAAACTGATTCCAAGACAGGCGTCAGGTGGGGTCACCCATCATTAAAAAAAGAAAAACTAAATAATTTTAGGTAACTATACCATCACATATATCCTATCATGCGTAGTTTAAACATTATCTGTGCAAAATATGACAACTAGTTAAATATCTCAAAAGCTAAACCTCAGATCTGTCATATTTTGACATTTTGAGTGAGAGAACAAGGAGCTGAAGAGTTTACATGCATGGAATGTAAACGTTGGGTCATTAAAAGAGTAAAAAGCGATACAATAATTTGTCCGATATTGGTCTATAATAACGGCAAGCCGATAATATCTCTTTGTGAGTGACGAGGATGGATGAGATCATGTTAGATGTTTTGGTGATAAAGTCAGAGGTCAGGCTGAGATGGTTGGGGCATGTCCAGAGGAGACAATGATTATGAAGGATGCTGAGGTTGGAGCCACCTGGCAGGAGGCTGAGAGGAGATTTATGGATGTGGTGACAGAGGACATGAAGTTAGCTGGTGTTAGGGTAGAGGATGCAGAAGATGAGGCTAAATGAAGACAGATAATTCACCATGTGTGTAACCTTTATTTAACCAGGAAAGAAAACCCTTGAGATTGAAAATCTCATTTACAAGAGGGTCCTGGCCAAGACAAGCAGCAGCTCAACCATCAACAAAGATCAACACACTTACAGATCATAAAAAGCATAAAAAACAAACAAACAAAAAAAAACATTAAGCGAAACAACCAGCAGAATCAATAACAGAAATCATATAGCATTTACACCCAGATGTCTCAGTACCCATTTAAACTCATTCACTGAGACCAGTTCTTTCACATTTAGCTGATTTTTGAGCTGACTCCAAGTTTCTCCAAGAGTCTTTTTGGAGCTGATTCCATGAATAAGGAGCAGAGTATCTAAATGCTTTTCTCCCATTGCAACCCCGGAAAGGAAAAGGCCAAAGAGAAAGAAGAAATTGGGTCCTGACTCCAACTCTAGATTTGGGTGCAGTTTGTATGTTCTCAAAGCCTTCATGGGTTTAGTTTGGGAGCTTCAGTTTTTTCCTCACAAACCCAAAACAAGGGTTGCATGGCTACAGAACATATGGGAATGCATTTGCTGTAAAGGTTTCGCTAATAATCACTTTCTTTCAATTTCACAGCTGTGCCTAGATCTGCTTACAAAACACACAGAAAGTATTGTGCTACTCATTTAATCAGTACATGTGCAGTGGTCTCTAGTAGGAATGAATGCCTTGTAAGTCGTACTCTGGGGAAACAAAGCTGCAGTGCACCAGTTTCTAGACGTTCACTAGAAGAGCTGAGCTTCGAACAGCAGGATCTCGCGTCTGATTGGCTAACAACAACACGACTCTACCACTGACTCTGTTTGCTCTGCAACGTTGATGTTTTATCTCCACAAATAACACAAGCCTGGAGGAGTTCTGTTGTGTGGTGGAGTTGCTAATGCTAACAGTTAGCTTCTACTAGCTGAGACGTTCTCTGCTGTTTCCTGGATGTTAAAACCAACAACCTTCCCTATCGTGAGTCAAGATGGGTGAGTCCCTGAATGTTAAAGGTGGAACATGGAACACAAACACCAAAGCGACATCTAGTGTGTGGAGATTGTAACTGCAACAATAGAACAAGGTTTTCAGTTGTGGGGATGCCAGGTTTGCTGCCGATACGTGAAGTGACCAACCTAAACTCTGGTTTGAGATCTTTTGTGGATAACGACATCTTCTGGGCTCAGAAGCAGCTGCTTGACTTGCCGAGTTCGCCATTTTCCATAGTGCCAGCTTTGCTGTGCCGACTGTTTACCATATTTGGCGACCCACAATGGTGCCCTCTATTGGCTGGTAGATCCAACATGAAATATAACTTTTAAAGGAAATACTGCACCTTCATTCTGCACAGCTCTAAATGCCTTGTGGAGGTATTTTTTTTTAAATATAACTTTTTATTAAATTGTTCCATATTCAACCTTTAAGTGACAGTGTGACATATATCTGTCAGGATTTTCAAATCCTAGAGTTTCACCGTCTATTTTCTACCAGAAGCTAATGCAGGAGATAGGTGTAGGAGACTATTTTCATTTTCAGCCTGCATGAAAAACCCTAAGTGACCAATTATAATCAGAAATGATAATTAAAAAAAGTTTTTCCAGTGAACCACATCTCTGAGGAAACATCTCAAACTGTGCAGGTTACGGCAAGTTATTTCCTTTATGTTTCCCGTCACACTCAGACACTTGAATTAGCCAACAGAGTTTTCCAGTGCAGCAGTTCTTCCTTTGAATTAATCCTCATTGTGTGCAAAGAGTGACTAATTATCTCCAAACTTCAGAATGTCTGGACAGTTGATTTGAACTGTCTTTTGTTTCAGTCCACGCTTTTTTTTATGAGAAAATGTTTCACAGCACATGTCAGAAATTGGTCATAATGAAAATTCTGCAGGTTTTTTTCTGCTGCAGATAACTGCATGAAACAATGAGGTAATTTAGGCTGTGCATAAAAAGAAAACATTGACTTCATTTCCTTGTTTATGAATCACTTTGGATAGTCATGCATGTGGCCCCTGATTAGTCATGCGTTACATACGAGGCTATGGATATATTACATAGCTCTGCTTATGCGCTCATTTTTGCTTATCAGCTCAACTTCCTGCTTTTGAGCTGGCTGGAGCACTTTTAGCCCATTGTTCAGGTGTTTGGAGAAAATGACAAGAATAGAAAAGTACAACTAGGAGTTTTGAGTAATAAAGCTAAATATATTTTCTCAGGCTCTGACTCATGGTTTTTCACATACTTGTCATTAGTTATTTGTATAATTAATGTCTTCCAAAGCAGCTACTTTGGATTTTTAAGCCTGGACCACGCTGCGTTTTTTGGCCGTCTTAGACAAATCTCTCGTCGTGAACAGAATCGTGAGGGTGATTTGCAAGTTTCTGGACGTCCCGCCTGACCGGCTCTGCGACAACTTTTTGAGAGCTCTCAAGATCAAAGTCAACCTCCAACAGTCTTCAAGCACTGCTTGAAAACCTACGACTCCCATCTGACCAATAAAAATACACCCAGGGAGTGGCCATTGGCCAGTTGCTGGTGCCATTTGTGACGATAACCCCTGAACATGTTGGTGGACACCAGAGGTCAGGCTGAAGTCTACAGGCTATGGTTGGTCTGTAGAAGGACCAGAGGACCAAGCAGTGTCCAGCAGTGGCTGCTGGTGAGGCAATAACTCAAGCGTGGGAGGAATTTGGCGAGGCAATAGGGAACGACTCACATGTATTACAATGGTAGCAAGTCTGACCAGTTCCCAGTGGGAATTGGACTCTTTGGTTCTGTTCATAACTTTTATGGACAGAATATCTAAGTAGAGACACGAGGTGGATGGTGTTGGGTCTCATCTTTGATTTTTGATGATTTCATCCACTCAACCTCCTCAGATTTCAAATTTCATCTCTTTCTGGAGCTGAGTGTGAAGCAGCTGAGATGAGGATCAGCACCATGGTTCTCAACTGGAAAAGAGTGGATTGCAAACTCTGAGCCAAGACAGAAGTCCTGCAGGAGTTCAAGTATGTTGGGGTCTTGTTTATAAAAAGAAACGGGTGCATCAGAACCCCCGTCTGCAGGGATGCTACATTCCTGCATCGTTAGCAGAAATAACAAGACGAACCTCCTGATCGGTGGAGATAAATTGTCTCCCAGCTTTGTGATCTTCAACTGAAACTCACATATTGATTTTAATAACTTTTGGCTGTTAGTCTGCAGGTCTGTGGTGAAGGAACAGCAAAATAATCCAATTACTGTTTTGAAACTGTGACCTGTCCCATACCTGAGAAAACCATGAACACGACATCTTGTTTCAGAATAAAAAAGTTTATTGGGAATAAAAGTTTAAACCAAAACATGTCCATAAATCTGCCAAGCAGGCCTGCAAACACTCAGAATTAACCACAATGTTGCTATTGAGTAAGTAGAAAGACATTTTTATTTGTCCTCATCCACTGCTCTTTTATTACTGTTTATGTTTTTGTCTGAACAGATCTTCCTGAGGAAATATACAGTTAAGAAAAAAACGATACATTTCCTTTTGTTCAGACTGAAGGTGTTGACCAGAGAAGAATGCACACACAAAAAGCTGCTTCAGCTGAAAGTCGGCGCTCTTTGTCTCGCTCTGTGCCAGGCGCTTTGAGGCTCAACATGACACGACAACTGCACCGGCGGAGGCAGGATGTGACATGTAGACTGGAGCTGCAGCGAGAAACACACACACACACACACACACACACACACACACACACACACACTCGTGAAAGCGTTTGTTCACCCTCAAATTGGTGTGAGCAAAAGCAAGCATAGCGCTGCCCCCCCCCTCACCCCCCCACCAAAGAGGAAGGCAACACCTGGGAAGTTCTGCGTCAAACCACGTATGACAGCCACAGCTGTCTTAGACACACACACACACACACACACACACACACACACACACACACACACACACACACACACACACACACACACACACACACACACACACACACACACCCTGCTGTCTGTCTTCTTATCGGTTTGATTAATAGCCATCATTTCTTTCTGTGCTGTGGCATGTTGTGGGTGTTTTTATGTCTGTAATTTTTAAGACAATAGCGTTACAAATTGAAGTGGCTGCCTTGCTGCTCTGAGGCAACGCTAGTTAATTAAAAACAATGAGCTTGTTTTTGTTGATGTTTGTAGAGTACGTGTCTAACGATTAATGGGATTCAGTCAAGATGCATTAAGAAAGTGTGAAATGACAGAATGGATGTAAAAATGAAACCCAAAGCGAGAAGGAGTAATAAAAAAAAATCTTTAAACATGGAATGTCCAAAGTGCGGTCCGGGGGCCATTTGCGGCCCTTGGAGTAATTTTATGCCGCCCCTCAGTTGAATGGTGGAAATTTGTTTGATGTAGATCGACGCTTTAAAACATGTTTACATTCATTTCAAAGAGCAAGTTCACTCTGAGTTTTTCATGCAGGCTGAACGTGAAAATATTCTTCTACCCCTATTTCCTAAATTAGCAGATGATAGAAAACAAATGGTAGAACAGTTGGGTCAGAAAAACCTGACAGATCTACGTCACACTGTAAATTAACATTCATGGACTCACCCAACTTGGCTCGTGACGGGGGAAGGCTGTGTTGATTCTCGGCTAGTAGAGGCTAACTGTTAGCATTAGCAACTCCACAACATGGCAGAACTCCTTCATTCTTGAGTTATTTGTGGAGAGAAAACATCAACATTGCATGAGCGAACGGAGGCAGTGGAAGAGTCGTGTTGCTGTTAGCCAATCAGAGGCGAGATGTCTGAACATCTGAACAAGTGTTTTCCCGTCTATTTTCTATAATAAGCTAATACAGGAAATAGGGGTAGAAGACTATTTTCATGTTCAGCCTGCGTGTTCATGTTCATGTTTATTCTACAGAACAGATGAAAGCCTGCTTACAAAAACCAAATAATGTCTGCAGCAGGTCTCCTGTGTTCTGATCAGAATTGGTTTCATGCTACTGATTAAACGGGCATCAATAATGACCCTTTAGGTAAAACATTCAGGATGTTGCATCACTTTTTGAAAATAAAAAATTCCTGACTCAGGAAATTTGTTGGTTAAAATTAGGATGGTAAACACTAGAGGCAGCTTTGTCTGCTCACTGAAGTAATCCAGAGTTTAAAGGATTTTGTTGTCATTTAGCAGCTAGTCCACCATTGTTGCTACTGTAGTTGATTCTGACATGCTTGGGGTCAAAGGTTACAAGTTGGGCTATGACCATGTTTTTACACAGGTTGGGTTTTAACTGTTTGCGTTTTGACACTTGTAAAAGTACCATGTTTGGGGGTCCAAGGTTGTCCACGGACATATAAAAAAACATGTAATCCAAGTCTAAACCACGCATCACCATAACGAGATTAGAAGTTAATCACAACTTGTTAAAACACCCACAGCTGGAGTTTCAGCTCACTCATTCTGATTACACCACCGACCTGTGACAGCGCATTACAGCCAGTAAAACCACACAGGTAATGAGCTCACCCTGTTCACCTTCAATTAATCCAGCCTGAGCTCCTCAGCTGACTGCATCACGACAGATTCTCTCCCCGTTATTGACTCGAATCAGATAAGAACATCTGGACTCCAGCCGACGCCGTGTTGGGATACACATCAGCTAATCGCCGTCCCACACACATCTCAGATGACCTTTCCAGAGGACAGGGCACACTTCAGGAAAAGATAACGGCCTCTCTCTGATTAAACCTAATCAGCGTTGCTAAGCAACAGCAGCCAGACTCGGGGCACGCTCAGGAAATTTTGTGACGTTTGGTGCCGCTGGCGAGGAACACGACTGCATCTGCTGGAACTTTTCAGTCAACCTCACTTCCTCGCATTCACCCGCTTCTTCCTGTCAGCCAATTAGACGAGTTAGTCTGAGTTTCTGGGCTGAGCGGGAGGCCCGGTGTCGGTACCAGATCTGCTCGGGTGCCAGATTGGCTCGGGGTCCTTCGCCTGCCGATGATGACGTCAAACTACGGCAAATCCACTCGGATTTCACACATACGTTTTGGAAAGAGTTTAGCAGTTTTGTCTTGTTTCTTACCGCCTAAATATTTGCTTTATAACTGTTTTTGTTAATAAAACATCATATTGTCGTAGTTTTGTATAAAATGTGAAACTACATAAAACCAACAGCAGACTTCCAAAAAGCACAACAGTTTTTATATGTGGAAAAATTGTAAATGTATTTACAGAATTAGCAGCCATTTCTGTATATTTTGTTAGTTCTTAAATCCATTCATTCATTCAAAATGTTGCTTGCTATTTGTTCAATAGTTATTTTATTTTTATTTTGCCCCTTTTCATCAAAATCAAGAGCTGCTGAGGATCTCTGTTTATCAATTGGTATTTTTGCTTTTATTTTACGTTTCCTTTGGCAAAACAAACATATTTTCCCCGAAAAGTGTTTGTTTTTGGACTACAGGACTACAACCACAAGGACTACAACCGCAATTTTGTTCAAACCAATCAAAATCTTCATTGTCAACGTGCTACCGTAACTTTTATGAACGTGGTATCGTAACTTCTGTAAGTCTTACGTTCAGCCAATCATCTAGTGTGACGTCATCGGCAGGCGCAGGACCCCGAGCCGATCTTGCACCCGAGCAGATCTGGTACCGACACCGGCAGGCTGGTGGGTGACATCCACGACAACCTTGACCCACTCCGGGTTTGGCTCCATTGTTTGGACGTGAGACGCACTTAGCGAGCTGGATCAGGGGACAAGAGACGAGGACAAACAGTTTTGTTTTGACAGATGTGGGAAGATGCTGCATTGGATCCATTTCCTGGGTATTTTTTTTAGACTTCGCCTTATTGTTTTGCTCCATCCTATTACAGTGAGTCTTGTTAGAGAGGAACCATGAGAACACAACAGCTCCCTCAGGAAACCCTGGAATAGGCTGGGAAGTGCTGAATCAGCATTCTGCTTTAACTTGACCGCCCCCTCATCACTCCCAGCCTTTTATTCTGCATACTCTCTGGTAGAATACGTTTATCAAATCCCTCAGCCAAAAACGGCATCAAATTTAGGATCAGATCAGCTTCCAGAGCATCGTTTTTGTTTTTTCTTTCATCAGATTCCATAAAAAAATCCTCAGGAACGACTGTTTGTCAAGACATTACAGATCCTTAGAACTATCTCTGAGGAAATGTTATGAACAAGTATCATCTGTTAAAGAGCAGCACTGAACAGCCTCAGTTGGGAGAAACAGAAGCCGATTTTGACCAGATAAATAAACTAATGGCTATGACCCCAGCACATCCCTCTCATCTTTAAAGAACTCCAATGAATGTATTTGAATGGTTTTCTACAGCTATTAATGATTAGCAGCAGCTAGCTTTAGCACTTGAAAAGCTTGAGGGACTTCCTGAAGGATTATTATTATATATCTGCTTGACCAGTGGTTCCCAACGTTGGGGTCGGGACCCCAATGTGGGTCACCAAGAACTACACAGGGGGGTCTTGAGATGATTTCCAGAAATTAAAATAAAATTCAAAAACAATTGCTTAAACTGTATTTCTAGCATAATTTTTTATAAAAACTCAACAAAATTGACCCAAATGGATAGAGGTGAACATGAGTTTGAAGAACCCCAATTCATTTTAGGCTAATGTTTTTTAATTTGATTACTCTGAAAAAAAAAAAGAATTCATCAACATTTGATTATTTTTATTTTCCAGTGTTTTTTTTTAAGGTTAGATGTAGAAATATTCATCATGATATCAGCTGTAGGAGTGATAATAGTTCAATTTGGGAATTTTTTTAATTAAAGATCCAAAATAATTGCAAAGACCAAACAAACAGAACACACTGGGAGCCCGTTAACCTAGTGGTGGAAAAAAGTAAAATCGCTTTTACAAAAGTGGCATCTGATCACTTATTTTTATTAAAGAAAAAAAAATTGTGCACATTTTATTTAAACATTTATTGTTTTTTGAACTTGTGACACAAAAGTTTGTATATCTGCAAAAAAAAATCAATCAATCAAATTTTATTTATATAGCGCCTTCCACCAACCTTGCGGGGACCCAAGGCGCTGAACACATCATAGAATAAAATCATCAAAGAGCAACAAGAGTAATAAAAACAACATTAAAACAAATAGTAAAAAAAAAAAAAGTCAGAACACTAGCAGTTAAGATAAAAGCCATACGATAAAAATGTGTCTTCAGGCGACTTTTAAAAACCTGCAGTGATGGTGACTGTCACTCCAGAGAGTAGGTGCCAGGACCGAGAAGGCACGATCACCATGGTCCTATGCCTAGAGCGTGGAACATCCAACAACTCCTGCTCTGCTGAGCGCAAGAGTCGTGATGGAGAATGCCGATTCAATAACGTAGTCAAATACGGAGGAGCATTACCCTGCAGAGCCCGGAAAACATACAGCAAAACCTTAAACCTAGTTCGAAGACCACAGGAAGCCAGTGAAGCGAGGCCAACACAGGGGTGACATGCTTCGTACTCCGTGTCCCTGTTAGCAGACGCGCAGCTGAATTCTGGACTAATTGTACGCACCTCAGCGCTGCTTGACTCACTCCAGCATAAAGGGCATTACAATAATCAAGCCTTGACAGAAGAAATGCATGTAAAACCGATTCAACGTTCTGTCTTGAGAACATGTGCTTGATTTTAGCTAAACGTCGCAGGTGGAGGAAGCAAGATCTCACCACTATGTTCTGCATCAAGTCTCACCCCCAGACTACAAACAACTGACTGCTGGTAAGGTGACAGAACATCCAGGTCAGGAGCAGAGCTCCCACCCACCTTAATAGTCGGACGAAATGTGATGAGCTCAGTTTTACCATCATTCAGGTGGAGATACTTAGCTGCAAGTCATAACTTTACCTCATCTAAACATATCAAAAGGTTTAAGATGGAGCCTCCCACTCCTGAACATAGAGGAAAATAGATCTGGCAGTCATCTGCATACAGATGATATTTCACTCCATGTTTGCGGAGGATATCCCCCAGGGGAAGTAGGGCAAAGAGGAGGGGCCCCAGAACAGAGCCCTGAGGTACCCCCCACCGCAGATCTTCCCAAGGCGAAGCAGCTTCCCCCACCATAACGCAGAACCTTCTACCCAGTAGGTCTGACTGCACCCATTCATGGGCCGACCCTGTAATCCCTACCCAATGTTCCAGGCGGTCCAGCAGAATGTGATGATCGACCGTGTCAAAAGCTGCTGTGAGGTCCAACAACAGCAGTACCATGGATACACCCTGATCCAAAGCCAGAAAGATATCATTTAACACCATCAACAGTGCAGTTTCTGTACTGTGTCCGACCCTAAATCATGTTTGAAACATATCAAATATATTAGATCCCTCCAAAAAAGCAACCAAAAAAAACAACATTCTGAATTTATTCCCTAAAATAAATGTGCTGTACGATTTTTATACCTTTTGAATAAATAATACATAAAAACACTTAAAAAATATTTGGTAATAAATCACATTTTTTTATCTTCTTATCTTAGACAGTAATAAATAGAATATTATGATTAATAACATAATAATTTTCCTTCAGAGCAACAAGCACACACTCAATCTGACTCCTGCAAATGGAAAACACTTCATCATGTAGAATTAATGGAGCTAAAAGTGTTTCCCTTCACAACCATAACAAATCGCTAAAATACACCAAAGGGGCCGAATTGCACTGACTTATGCATGCATGCACATGAACATGTGAGGCACCTGCGGCGTGTAAATCAGTTACCCGGCCCACAGATCTGTCCCTAACTGGCAGCTGGTGGTGAGAAAGGAGAGGAGGGGTGTGGGTCCTGGTTCTGAACTCGGTTTCTTTGGTCCTCTGATGTCTGAGGACTCTGGTTTCACTAAAAACTCTGTTGATACATGCTGACAGCCGGGGCTTTAGGGGATGCTGTGTTGGTGCTTAACGGTGAGCTGGGTGTGTGCATGTCTGTTTTTGCATAAATAGACAAAACCGTCATCTTTCAACGCTCCTCGTCTGGCAAAAGGAGACACTCTGATAACATCTATTTTGGAGTCACATAGTTGAGGGCATCTCCGTGCTTATGTTTTCTCTTCTGTTATAGCTCCATCTCCAAGGATAGACAGATTATCTGTTTTTAAGTGTCACTGTTGCTGCCCTCTGTAAACCTAGCCATCCAGTTTGTAATACTTAGCAGCAGTTTGCTCATCTGAGAAGCAACAAAGAAAAAAAAAGGAAAAGCCATAATCCTGCAGCATATAAAACCCCCTCATCCGGACACTCACATGCACATGCATGCACATAAATCCACACTTTGCATTTCCAAACAATCACATCTGTGAAAAAAATGCACACCACCTTGCTTGCTCTCCTCCAACATGTCTGGACATGTCTCAGAGGTATGCATGCTATGCATTCCAGCAAATAGACATTTTCAGTAATTCATGCACCATGAACACAAAGTCCAAAAGGTCTTCAGCCTTAATGACACCCACCCCTAGCCTCACCAGCTACCAGCTTTTCCCTCAGCGTGGGAAAACCACTCTGGAATGTCTTTGAGGAACAGCTCAGATAAACAAATTCCCTCCTCTACAGGTATGGAATGCTGCAGATAATGAGGCAAACGGTGTGCATGCGCACGCAGGAGCCTTTTGAACACAATGCGTGTTTGTGAGCATCTTTCCTCATCAGTGAGCATCGAGTACACACACTAAGAAGTGGTAATCAGTACCAATTATCCTCAAAAACGAAGGGAGTCGAGAGGAGAATTCCTCCCCAGCATGACAACTGCTCAAGTCAGGCTTAATTAATGTCTGGAGAGGGGAATAAGTGGGAATGCAAATAAACGGGAACTGAGTTGATTTTAAAGAGGCACAACTTTGAGATGATGCTGATTACACATCTGTGGTGTTTAATTAACGTCATGAAATCATGGAAAATATGTCTGCCTTTCACTGTTTCGTCCTTAACATGTTTGATCATTTAGGGTTGAGCTGACAAAACTGAGTCCAAGTGGCCTTGACGACACAGTTTTGAGTGTTTTGCTCTGAGGTTGGCCTTGATTTGAACGCTGAGGGAGGATACTTTTAACTTATACTGACAGTTTTCCCACAGTGGATTGTTGCATGCACAAACATTACCACTCAAAGGCAAATTCGGATCAGGATGTTTTAGCAGCCAGAGTGGATTTGGGTTTAATAACTGGTTTGTCGACTCATAACTTCTTCATGGTAAGTTTTAGAAATTGATTAGATCAACATTTGCACATGAGCTAACTCTCATCCTCATTACGAAGCTGTATTTATTTATTACTTATTCTTGGTCTCAGTTTATCATTATCTTTACGGATTGTTGTTTTATGGATTAATGCTGCCAGTTTCTCTGAGCACTATGAAACAACGTTCACTTTGGTGCAATGACGAGGTATTTTATCCTCTCATTTTAACTTTTATTTTTAAAAAATGCAGAAAAATAAGAAAAGAAATATTAGAAATGTTTTGTTTGCTTCATTATTAATAGTGGAGTACCTCAGGGGTCTGTTGTTGAGAACTTCTTATTTTTACATTTAATTATCAAGTTGGCCCATCTAATTATTTATCAGATATAAAATCTTTGCTGGTGACATTAAACTGTTCCATCTAATTTTTATATTGATTATAAGATTCCATTGAGTGTTTATCGTTAACCCTTAGAGGTCCCTAGTGCATTTTTTTGTGCAGAGGGTCCCCAGTGTAGCTTTTTTTTAAGGAATCTCCAAGGGTTAAGGTCAAACGAGTGGCGAACTGGCTTCAATGAAACCCAATGCATGTGGGATAGAGAAATGCCTGTTAGGGGAACAACTGAATAACACCTCTATTTCAACACACCTTCTTTCAGTAAAGGAGTGATTAACTGGCTTCTGCAGAAATCAACATGGCGAGGAGGTGATTAATCCATTTCATTCAGGTGTGCTGGAGCAGGAAACTCATAAAACAGGAAGAATGGTAGCAATCTGGTTTCAATGGTTGAATTACCTGTTCAGCAGATGTCTGTTAATCAGCTACTGATTAAAATCAGGTGTGTTGAAGCAGAAAAATGTCTAGATTTTTAAGTCTTTCTTTTGCTTCACCACACCTGTTTCACTGCTTTTGGAACCAAACATGCATGTTAGGTTGAACGGAGCTTTGACATAAGCCTTTGATGTGGATATGTGTGCATGAGTCTCAAAAATTTAAAGAATTCTTTGCTCCAGCACACCTGATGTTAATCGGTGGGTGAACAGGTAATTCAACAACTGAATCAGGTGTTTGAACAGGAAAACACCTAAAACATGCTGGATAGAACCAGGGGCCCAATCCCAATACTCGCACTGCGCCCTACACCCTTCTGTGAAGTGCACTTGGAGGAGGTGTGCAGCAAGGCTTCAAGTGCGTAGTACACAAGAGCATTGCGTCATCGACCGCAACGCATGGCGGGATGCCGGTCGCTGTTTGTGCCACTTTTTAAAAAATCTTTAACAACTTTCAAACAAACAATTATTTGACTAAATTTAAATTCGTTGCTGTCCACATTAAATCTTAGTCTAAAACATTCAGAGCATAAATAAATATCATTAATTGTCCTAAAATGAACTTTGTTCATTTGAAAATACAGATTTTCAGAAAAGGCACTTGAGCCATTGCTCCGCCTTCTTCTCAAACTTCTCACGCAGCAATGGATTGTGGGTAATACCCTTGCCCGAAGTCTGCATCGATGCGAACTTGGGCGAAGTGCAGATCAAGGGTGCAAAATGGGCGTGGTCAAATTCTGCACTTGAGAATCGGGACACCTTACGCACTCCCACCCCTGGCCGGGAATGCGCAGTTGAAGGGTGCAAGGGTGGAAGTGCGAGTTTTGGGATTGGGCCAGGGTTGGACAACACTGATCTAGCATGATTCTATGGCTACAAACAACGCTAATCAATCGATCAAAAGAGAATTTACTTTTTATTTTTATTTTTTTAATTGTGTAAAGGTTTTGTTGGACGTCATCGTGGATATTTTGTACAAGTCTGGTCACCTTATTTGGAGCGGATCAGAAATATAATGCTTTCTTTGATAAGAGAAGATAAATTTGAGTTGTTAGAAATGTTAGAAAGTATTCCTAAATATATTGTTCTCTCATCTGATGTGAAAAGATTTAAAGTTAATTATGATTCTTATAAAATAGAATATTTAAAGTTGTTTGAAGAGTGAAAAATAAGATTTCTGTCTATTTATACATGGATTCTGTAATACACATTATGCAAAGCAAACAAAGGTGTTAAAAATATCAGGAAAAAGTGTTTGATTAAACTTTGTTTATAGAAATTTTAATTAATTCAAAATATACTATTAAACTAAACTGTCAAATTTTAGCCTTCCTTATGACAGAATAATGGATTGAATGCCTCAAGTCCTGGGTTGGATCAGTAAAAGTGTTTAGAGTCGTTCTAAACTTCCACACAACAGAAAAGTTTCATTTGAGGTTTAGTTATGTTTTAATATCAGTGTATCCTTTATGTGTGGCTCATGGAGGTTCACGCACACACACACACACACACACACACACACACACACACACACACACACACACACACACACACACACACACACACACACACACACACACACACACATACACACTGGAGGCTATAAATCAGACAAGGTTTTGGTGAAACCAGCAGGGTTTTTATTACAGCTTCTTCTCTTTCCACCTAACTCACCCTCTCTAACTAACAAAAATAGTCACAGTTTCGGTTCAGGCTATTTCATCATCCACCTCTCTAATCTAACCAGCCACATGGCACGATTTCACCAGGAAAGAAAGCAACGCCCAGTTTTGGTTCTCCAGAAATTACACGTTTGATTCTTCAGGGGAAAACATTGCAAGAACATTTATGAAGGAGGGAACACTGGTTTGGGTTTTTAAATAGAATGCACCTCCTCCCTTTTTTCCTCTACCTGTACAATAATCTACAATATGTGATATGTTTATTATGTGTCATTGTACATTGGGTAATTTACAGCAAGTCTTTTTCAGTGACGTGGAAAAATGAGGAATTTTATCCTTCTCACTTCCTGGTTTCATGCAATAACTGCCAGTTTATAGAAGGATGGGAAAATGAATCAGAAATCTGTATTATCACCTGAAACTGGCTCTTTCTCACTTCAGTACTTTTAATACATCAAAATAAGTCAAAAGCTTGTTGCGAATTGTACTGAAAACGCAGAAAGAAAACATAGTTTTGCAATAATTATCATCAAGACCTCCTCTGTGCAATCAAAGAGACGCCATTAGGGCAGAGTCACTGTTGTTTAGGCTAAGCCATCATTTGGTATGCACGTAATCAGAGACTCAAATAATCCCTTTTTAACACGGCTTCTAATTTACCACAGAATGACGCAGGCCACATGACTCCCTGCATAATCGTGTGGTCGTCCCAGCACATGCACGCTGACGGTGATGCCACAGATAGAATTTAGTGGATGTTTTTGTGCGTGTGCAGCCTGTTACTGAGAGATCTGTGGAAATATCTTGAGGGTGAGAGGTTTTTGTAGCCATACCCGAAGGCAGCCGATGTCCCACATATATACGTTCCCCCGAGGAAGGAAATGACAAGCTGACTCACTGACTGACCTTTTAAGTGCATTCAATTTGATGCTGATCGTGTTTTCCCATTGGTCACACTTTTAGGCGGAGTCCTTTCAAGCCCTTTCCTGTTGAAGTCAAATAATAAACGGTCTGTCACCTTTTCTTCGGTTCTTCCAGAGATCAGCTTTAGGGGACTGGAGTTAAATGCAATCGTGAGGGGAAAAAAAGCTACAACCCCTTTTCAGACATTTACTGAGATGACATCTTCTCTCGTTGATGACAGTTGAGGGTTGAGATTGGTCTGCTCCTGATGTGAGGCGACCCTGGAGGCGGTCACAGACCTGAGCTGGTGATTGTGACTCCAGGGGAAACTGAGCTTAAGTGTTTTGTTGTTGTGAGTTCTGCTCACTGCAAGTTATACAATGACACAGGACTTGGTTTGAACTGGCTCGTGTGTGAAAATGTAGGGTTATAATAGTTGTGTGGTCGATACAAAACATGTTTATGAAGTTCTTTGCATTAAATCCCTCTCACATAAAACAATTTCATATTATTCTTGAAGTTTTCAGTACCTTCCAGAATGAGTCGTTTTAGGACTCTGTCACTTTAAGAAAACAAGCTGGAGTTGGCCACGCCCACCCCTCCCCCACTCAGGCTGCTATAAGCTGAGAAGCTCTGATAGCCAAGAGGGGCTTGGTGTAGAGCCGCTGCTCCTCCAGCAGCAGCTTCTCTCCTCCAGGTGAGATGTGGTTTTATGCTAATTTCTTTGTTAGTGACATCACAAACGTTTTGAAACAGCCTGTCTGCTTTATGCCGGGATCACACTGTGCGTTTTTCGGCCATATAAGCCAAATCACTCGTCTTCAGCAGAATCGTGACAAAAAACGGTGAACGTGAGGGTGATTTGCATATCTGTGGTCGTCCAGTGTGACCGGCTCTGTGACAGCTTTGTGAGCCCGTCTGCAGTGTCAACTTTTCTTTAAAATGCGGATTAAAAACTACACACCAGTTTTTGTTTGTTTTATTTGTTAATAGTCCAAATAAAACCGGAGTTATACAAAAATGATTAAACTAAGAATGGGTTCAGAAGCATTTTGTTGCTGAGGAGAGGAAGGCTGCGCGATCTGACAGCAGGTGTCAAAAGGTGCGCTGATGCGCTGTCACTGAGCGGAGTGGACAGACATTGACGGCAAAACTTTAGATATTGGAGTGATCTGTGACAGATAGATAGTCACTTCTCAGTAATTTAGTGGTTTTTATGTAGGATGAGAAGGATGGATGTCCAGCAGACAGATCAGCTGTTTAGCTAGAAGACGGGAAAAGAAGACGTGCAGCTGGAGTCTGAGGCCAAAGCGGGTTTTGAAAATATGTAGCAGATCAATTCTTCCTCTTTGAGGGAGATGAGCTGGGTCATGAGCTGACATTAAAAAGAAGTGTTTACTGTGGTGCTTTTTTCTCTTTTTAGCTTTGTTTTAGTTATTTGTCCAGTGACGTATGCTTTTCAGGGGGTGCGCCCGGGGTGCGCTCATGACGTAGCGTGTCCTGTTGGAGCGAGACGTCGTGCAGTCTGGCTCACTGAACTCTTGCGCCGTTCAGTGTGACACCTTTCTGGAGTTCACACAGTGTGACATGAGCAGTCGTGTGAGACGGCCAAGAAACGCACAGCGTGATCCCGGCATTAGGCACAAAGTCCCTAAAACCAAACACTGACAGAAAACGGATGAATGGATTTTTTTTCACGTTTGGGGTGTTTCTAGAAGCAGTAGAGACCCACATGGCAGCACAAAAGGATGCAAAAGGCAAGTTTTGCATATTATGTTCTTCCCTTTAATTAAAATAGGATTTTTTCTTTTTTTGGGGTGGGGGTGGGGGAGTATATCACAAAACTATTCTATGAAGAGCTGCACATTTATGTGAATTGTCAGTCATCCATCCATCCATCCATCCATCCATCCATCCATCCATCCATCCATCCATCCATCCATCCATCCATCCATCCATCCATCCATCCATCCATCCATCCATCCATCCATCCATCCATTTTCTTCCGCTTATCCGGAGTCGGGTCGCGGGGGCAGCAGCTTAAGGAGGGAAGCCCAGACCTCCCTCTCCCCAGCCACTTGGGCCAGCTCCTCCGGGGGAATCCCAAGGCGTTCCCTGGCCAGCCGAGAGACATAATCTCTCCAGCGTGTCCTGGGTCTTCCTTTGGGTCTCCTCCCGGTTGGACGTGCCCGGTAAACCTCACCAGGGAGGCGTCCAGGAGGCATCCTAACCAGATGCTCGAGCCACCTCAACTGGCTCCTCTCGATGTGGAGGAGCAGCGGGTCTACTCCGAGCCCCTCCCGGATGACCGAGCTTCTCACCCTATCTCTAAGGGAGAGTCCAGCCACCCTGCGAAGAAAACTCATTTCGGCCGCTTGTATCCGCGATCTCGTTCTTTCGGTCACTACCCAAAGCTCGTGACCATAGGTGAGGGTAGGAACGTAGATCGACCGGTAAATTGAGAGCTTCGCCTTTCGGCTCAGCTCTCTCTTCACCGCGACAGACCGGTACAACGCCCCCATCACTGCAGATGCAGCACCAATCCGCCTATCGATCTCACGCTCTACCCTTCCCTCACTCGTGAACCAGACCCCGAGATACTTGAACTCCTCCACTTGGGGCAGGACCTCGTCGTCAGTCATCCATTCCGAGACAAATCCTACGTGCTTAATTAGGAGGAAACTACAGTTTCCTTATTGACCTTTTTTTTTTTTACAGATTTGCCATCTCGGTGTGATTTCTGAAAGGACTGAAGTGGTGGATTGAGATGAACCAGCATTGAGCCTCCATGAAAGGACAAAAGCCAGCTTTGTGGCTCAATAGTGTGATGTACTGACAGCAGGTGATCTCTGCAGCCAGCCGACCATGGTATTTAGAACACGAGACGTCTGACACACGTTTTGTGTAGCATTCCTTGTCAACCTCGCTGAAATACACTCAGCTAATAGATGACAGCTAACATTGTAGCAGGATTTATCACTTGATTGGTGATTTTAAAAGGCCAGAGGCAGCCTGAAGATGGATGTGTCTGTGCAGCCATATTGCAGACAAACCGTTTGTAGCACTGTGACGACAACCCTTTCTGTTAAACAGAAATAAAACAGAGAAGATGGTCTCTAGAGATCTGACTCTAATCCTGACGTAGTTTCACAATCATTAGCACCTAGAAACATGTCAAAGTGACCATTAACAAAAAAACTCACTTGATTGTACCAGAGCCATCCAACTCTGAGATGGACGGGAAGGTCAATAAGGTGTGAGTCCAGCATTAATGTCCAAACTATAAATCATAATAAATAAAAACCTTATCAGTTATTAACACTCGGTGCAGGTTTTATTTACTGTCTCTAGACTTTAGATGTTAAAAAACTCAAGAACCTTAAAAGAACCTGCTGTTCTGATGTCACATCACCTTTTGTATCACCCAAAAACACGTGCCCTTTAAAGCAGACGGCCTGATCCAGTCTGACAGTAAATCAATGAGCAGAATTATTGTGTGTACGTGTGATTTGTTGGTGAAACGGTTGTCACGAGTTTATATTGATTACTAAATGGGATGGTTAAATAGTTTTGGGTCATACTTGCAGTGGCACCCCCAAGGGATGGCCAGGGGTGCCCATAGCCACCCCAGTGGCACCCACAGGAAAGACCACCCTCTTTAATAAATCACATTCATGTTCACATAAACCAGATATTCATCTTCTTTAATAAAGACATTACGAAAGAGGATTAGGGCCACTGAAAAAATTCTGAGTTTTTTCTCAGAAGTCAAAAGTCGGAATTCTGAAGCCCTTTTTATAAAACAATGCCGCCAATTTGCCGCAAAGCCGATGCGGCATCGGGGAGCCTAAGGTCGTTTATAAGAGCTCAGACTGTGGAGGTAATGTTGCGCAATCATGTCCGTGTTATAAAAGGTTACGCGATGGCGGCATAAAGCAGGTATGGCGGGCGGTCTCTGCACTGTAGCGGACTTCCGTTTATCTTGGACATAACTTGTTTTTTATTGCGATCGAAGCCGCGCTCGTTAAGTTTTTTTTCACAAGCAGCTACAGGTGTCTGTCCTCCACCATCCCTGTGAGCTGTCAGATGATCTGAGCTGCAGATCTAATGGAGAGAAGCTCCTGGAGCACCGCAACGCTCCAGCTTATCATCTCAGCTGATTCTGTTTACAAAACGAAACTCATGCCCGTGTTTACTTTCATTTTCATTATAGTTCCTGGCCGGAGCTCGGCATTAATTCATCACGTGGTCATGACACCACCCTCTTGTTGCGCCACGGCTTAATGCGTGTTTATAAGACCGGTGAAGCTGCAATATTACTATCAAGCGTGGCAGCATGAATGGCGCAAAATTCCCGCAACATGATGCCGCCATGGCGCGTTCATGAGTCACACGTTGCGGTAATATTATGCTGATTTGCCAGCACGGTGTGTCTTATAAAAAGGGCTTGAGATTAAAGACAGAATTCTAAGAAAAAAAGTCAGAATTCTTAATTTAAAGACAGAACCTTTTCTTTTCATTGGCCCTTATTCTCTTCTGTAAGACATAAATATTAATGGCTATAAAAATATTATTTTAATACAATTTTAGTAAATCACAATTGAAATATGTATGGTTGTATGACACAGACTCACCATTTTTAAAAGAAGTCTAAATTTAAACGTTTTAAAATTCTAAAGGGATAACACTTGAAACAATATCGGAAATAACTGAAATTGTCATTTTTCTGAAATGTTGAGTTTCTTGCATTTGAGGTGAATGTTTTGGATGCATCAGCTTTTTGTTTTAATGAAAAAGAATGAAGCAGCAATGCACTGCTACAGGCTAAACTCTGCCAGAATGACCACAGAGACCGATTTCGTGTGCCACCCCAAACTTTTCACTGGCCCCCCCAATGAAAGGTTTCTGGGGGCGCCACTGCATACACGACCAACACATTTTCTGTAGTTTGAGCTTTTATCTTGGCTATGCTTAATGCACATTGAAACTTTTTGTCCTTGACTTCATGAAAGTTAGGCTAGCAGTGCTTTGATTACTTTAGATAGTGTTGTAGCATAACTGCACACTTCTGAAATCCTGAAACAATTACTAGTGCGGAGATTTTAACAGATACCCATCTTTAATTTGATGAAAATGCTTTTCTTTAACAGAGTTTTAAAATTGCTAATTGATTTAGCTGAGACCTGGTTTACACCAAATACAGGAGAAGATGGTTTACAATGCAAGTATAACATCTCTCATACATGATTTATGGCTCCTACATGTTTGTGCATTGCAGACCAATATAAATCTTAAACTGATGCAACACAGATCAATGTTCCTTCAGCTTGCTGCTGGATTGAGACTGATTGCAGGTATGGCGTGGACGTGGCTGTCTTGGAGAGAGGGAAAAGAGGCTTGGCATTGCTCTGGGGAGCTGATCCTGAACCTCTTTTGACCCTTTAAGTTATTGTAAAGACAGAACTTCTGTTTATGTATAAACACAATCTGAAGACAAGCAAGTCTTTGTGTGACAGTCTGTACATTTGTTGGAGTTGGGATTTATTTAAAATCCTCTATGAACCTGATCTCAACAGAAATGTTGATACTATAATTACTCCAAATAAACAACCAGGTAAATGTCTACTGTAATTGCCCCTCTGAGTGTTCTATAAACAGCTGTAACTCTGTGTGTGTGTGTGTGTGTGTGTGTGTGTGTGTGTGTGTGTGTGTGTGTGCGTGCATGTGTGTGTGTGAGACTGGTTTTATGTTGCTATCACTTGACGTATTTAGCTAACCACAGAGTGCCAGTGGTTATTTCAGAGAGTTTTGGCGTGGGTTTCTGTTTTAGACTGAGTGTTGCTGGGTTGGGTATTCACACGTGGAGCTGTTGTGTGTCTCGTCTGAGTCACCAGGTTTTAGGTAAACAAACATCTCAGGGGCAATGTTTAAAATTAGGTAAACGGTCTAATAAAAGTCATACAACAGAAAGTGTGACACGTTTGGTGGTTTAATCCTGATCTCAAGGACAGTCCTGTCAAAAAGTGTTTGTATCGTTACTGATTTCCTCTGCTTTTTGGTCAGACGTATAGAAAACATAATAAACTACCAGAGTAAATACAAAATGCAATTTTCAAATGATTTCAGTGATTAAAGGTCAACTTTACTCATATTTTTAATACATGTGCAGTGGTCTCTAGCAGGAATGAATGCCTTGTAAGTCATTCTCTGGGGAAAAAAGCTCTTGTGCTCCTGTTTGAGACCAGAAAGTCAGCTGGAGGAGAAAGTAGCTTCAGGATTTGGACGTCTTATTTCCTGATATTTGGACACCTCACCTCTGATTGGCTAACAGCAACCTGACTCTACCACTGACTCTGTTTGCTCTGCAACGTTGATGTTTTATCTCCACAAATAACACAAGCCTGAAGGAGTTCTGCCATGTTGTGGAGTTGCTAATGCTAACGGTTAGCTTCTACTAGCAGAGACGTTCTCTGCTGTTTCCTGGACACTAAACCAACAACAGCCTTCCCTGTGGTGAGTCTAGATCGGTGAGTCCATGAATGTTAAGTGACAGTGTGACATAGCTCTGTCAGACTTTTCTGAAGCAAGCATTTTTTCCACCTATGGTCTATCATAATCTAATGCAGGAGATAGGTGTAGGAGACTATTTTCATGTTCAGCCTGCATGAAAAACCTCAGAGTGGCCGATTATAATCAGAAATAATAACTAAAAAATGTTTTTTTCAGTGAAGTTGACCTTTGCCCCTCCATTAAATCATGAAATAACTGATTAACCAGATTTATTGGACAGGTCTACAGGTTTGATTACTACCAGACCTCTAAGTTTAATAACTCCTTTCAGAATCTGTCTGACAACATGAACTAGGCTAAAAGATCTCAAAAAGCAGCACATCATGACCCATTCTAAAGAAATTCAAGCACAAAAGAAATCAAAAGTCATCTAAAGCCCTGCAGGCCTCACTTGGTTAGGGTGAAGATCAAAGGTTATGATTCAACAAGAAGAAAGACAATAATGGCACCGTTGTAGACGTCCAAGGACAAAACCTTTGATGACCAAAAAGAGCACAAACAACAAAAAAATATGTCAAAAACAAAAAACATCTTGATGATCCTCAAAACGTTTAGATTAATATTCTCTGGAATGGTGAGACAAAAATGGAACTTTCTGAAAGCTGTGTGTCCCATTCTAACTTTGCATTTCAGAATAAGAGCATCAAACCAACAGTCAAACATGGTGGTGGTGGTGTGATGATCTGGGACTGCTTTGCTGCAATAGATGAAACCATGAGTTCTTCTCTCTACCTGAAAATCCTGAAAGAGAATGTTTGACCTTAAAACGACCATTTATGCCGATAAACCCTTTAATGTGTTTGATTTAAAAACAACTCTGTAAAGGAGAGTGGGCCAGAATTCCTCCACAGACCCACTACTAGTCATTACAGGTGCTTGGTTTAGGGTCAAAGGTCATTTGAAGCCACACCAACACATGACGATTTTTTAATTAGACGTTTGATGGGAAAGACGATGACTAAGAAAAGCCGAGACTTGTGGTTCGACTCTGCTGTCAGCACGTTTTCTCGAAGTACAAAGTTATTTTAGTTTCTTCACATTCCAGGGGAATAGTTTAACGTGACCTTCAATTGTTTGATGAATGTAACAAGAGCCGCTCCACCACCAGGAAACACGTCGGTGTGAAACTAGAAAGCCCAGCCTGATCTCATCATGCCTCACCCCTGCCTCCCTTCCTGGAGGAAGGCAGAATTTCAGCTGAAGACTGAACCTGAAGTGAAAAAGGTCTGGAGCTGAAGAAAGGTAGAAATAAAAAAATTCTGATTGTTCTGAAAACCCCAGAGTTAGGGATTAGATTCTTTGTGGTGGGCCCAGATATCCAAGGAATGAGGGATGGATCCTGTGCTGTCAGAGATGAACAGGCAGTTTAATCCTGCATCACTGGGAGAATACTGATTAGAAATGTGTTTGTGTGTGTGTGTGTGTGTGTGTGTGTGTGTGTGTTGTAAAAGCCTTAACCCTGACTCCTATAACATTTGTGAGAGGTATCATCCAGCATTTCTGAGCTGTATCTCTGATGGAGCTGTGCTCAGAAAGCTTAAGAAGGTGATACAAATCTGTCTGCTGCTCTGGCTCCAAACACAGGACTGGTTTTGGGTGGAGTTTTACTGGGAAGGATGGTTTTCAACATGCTTTTTTAATATGTTGTTGTGTATATAAAAGGAGGCCACCAGCTTCAATGTTTCCACTTGCAGTTATTTTATTCCAGAGACGTGAAATGTCTCTTTTAATGACAGCTGTTACATCTTTTTCTGGTAAGCTGTAAAACAAAGTGATCTAATGGATGATCAATACTGCCACCTACTGGCTAATAAGCCCAATTACAGTTTCTCACCACTTTCTGATTTTAAAACAGATTCTTTACAATGAATGAAAATGAATCCTAAAAACTGACAAACCTCCTGGTATTGTATCTAGTTAATTTTGGTTGGCATACACTCGTTTTAGAATTCTTCACAATTTTTTCTCAGTTGCTGATCAACATTTTATTTAGTGATCAAACAAACTCACCAGCAGGTGTCATGCTCACACACGATGCACATTCCAAAGATTTCAGGTTAAATCACATGTTTGTTTTCTTTCCAGTGGAGACTTGTGTGCATTTATTTTACTTTTTGGCATTTCGTTTCTGATAGTTTATGGTTTTCTCCTTTGTAGCGTTGGAATTTCCCATTTATGTTGCTTTTTTCTGTGAGATAATGTTTATTGAATGCATGATTAAACCAGCTGCTGCTGCAGGAAGCTATAGAAGTGTGGGAACCAGCTCCACACGTGTCCTTTAAATGTGCAGAGGTAGACAGGAAAGATTTTGGTTGCACAATTGAAATGTCATGTTAGAGCTTGTTTTTGTCTGCAGTGTAAAACCAAAAGGAACATCAGACAAATTTAGTCAATTTTCTACCCTTTTCTCCTATTTGGTTTGATTTTTTATTTGTTTATTGCTCAAAATTCCACATCAAGTATTATTCATATCAGAAAACCAGATAAAAATTAGCTTAATTTGCTATCTTCCTAATCAATGTACAGGTTAGCACATCTTTATCTTATCTTTATATATTTAAAAAAGCCACTGCACATTTATCATCACGAGAATTTAAATTAAACATAAAAATTTGCTAAATTTTGTCGTACAGGCTCATTTTCATCCCTGGTTGTTTCACAATTTAAGAGAATAATCTATAGGCTTTTTAGGATCTGACTGTTGCAGTATTTCCACAAAGGCCTATTTCTGTCTGGAATTTTACCTTTTCTAGCTAAAGAAAGCAATTTTTTTTATTAGATAAAAAGTTTCATTCCTCCATTTTCCTCTGAATATCCAGGGTCAGGTTGTGGGGGCAGCAGCCTAAGGAGGGAGGCCCAGACTTCCCTCTCCCCAGCCACTTGGGCCAGCTCCTCTGGGGTAATCCTAAAGGCGTTCCCTGGCTAAAGTTAATCAGGGGAAAAGGAAGTCCAATAGTGCAATGTCTTATAAACAGGTAGCATATCTACATATTTGTCTGTGCTTTTCCAGAATAAACAGCAACATTTACTTATATTTTAGGAGGATCAGCCAGTTGAGATGAACCATCTCATTTACAGTGGATCCTCCATAGAAAGTAAAACATAACTAGATAAATTGCATTTCTTGCAGAAATACGTTTGAATGCTTTATTGCTGAATACGATAGCTGAAACTGCTGAATTGAAGCTAAAACTAAGCTTAATTGTCAAAATGTGCTGAATGTATTTGAAGTTTTAGGAGCAAAAATTGCTAAAAAGTTTTAAAAAGCCCCAAAAGTAAGTAGAGAATAGAGAAAAAAATCCTAAACAGCAGAAAACGGAAATCTCTTAACATAGTTTAAAAGACTGAGTAGCTAAAATGTAAAAACAGCTCATATTTGAGTATAAGTAGTTAAATTTTCACAATTAGTTGAATTGTGAAGTTAGCAGGATATGCTGAATTTTGAAACTGATAGCTGAGTAGCTGAACTGAAATAAGCAGTTTTCTGCTGCGAAAATTTGACGTAATTGTAAAAATGAGCTGAAAAGATTGAAAGATTTAGGAGCAAAAAATCACTAACAAGTGTATTAAAGCCAAATAAGTAAGTGGAGAAAAGAGAAAATAAATCTAAACATCAGAAAACTGAAATCTCAGTACACAGTTTAAAAAACTGGACAGCTGAAATGTTTAAACAGCTGGTATTTGAGTAGGAATAGTTTAATAGTTACATTTTCACAATTAGCTGAACTGTGACTTTAGCAGCTGAAAATGATGAACATGCATTAGAACTGAAGTGAAGTTGAAAATGAGTTCAATTGTCAAAGTTAGCAGAATGAGATAAAAAATAAACTGTTAGAAAGAGCAGAAATTGAACTTTAAGGTTTCAAAACTTTCTCAGCCAATCAAAGACCAGGGATGGTGGACGGCTGGTTTCCTGAGTCCAAGCTGATCGATTTGGTGTATAACATGTCTGGGTGCGTATTTCTGTTATTTCTGAGCAGGGATAGGGGGGGGGGCG
>SSNS01000074.1:113292-162561 GCA_006937985.1 Aphyosemion australe
CTCGAACCTCGCATCACCATTCGAAAACTATTGCACCGGTTCGAAAAATTCCAAAACCGTCAGCGGCCGAAGGCTTTGATGGTGCTCTGTGTGAATTTTTGTGTGCCTATC
The DNA here is from genome assembly GCA_006937985.1 of Aphyosemion australe. Lineage (NCBI taxonomy): Eukaryota > Metazoa > Chordata > Actinopteri > Cyprinodontiformes > Nothobranchiidae > Aphyosemion > Aphyosemion australe. The sequence continues at coordinate 113,404 of SSNS01000074.1, forward strand.
TTTAATATTGTAGGAGATATGACGAGTACAGTTTAGCTCTCGGAGAGCGATCGAAGCACCTGAGCTGAGAAAAAATTGAATGGCTGCCAATGGGAGAAAATCTGGCTGACTCCTCCTTCTGAGCCTCATAGCGCAAAAACCGTGGCAGCTACAGCAAAATCGAGACCATCCCATCGAAGCAGACAAAAAAACCTACTGTTTTTGAGAAAATTACGCGTCTACCCCAAAAGATGTGGTCGTAGCAGAATTTCCCCTTCGGGATTTGAATCTGAAGCTGTCAGTCACAGTGGGAAAGGCATGACCATATTTGGGACAGCACAGCCCAGCTGCTGGGAGGAGAAATATTTTAAAACCTTTCCAAACTAGTTAACGCTACGACCACAATTTTTGGAGTACGTCCATAAATTATAGCTCAAAACGGAGGAAAATCCGTCAGCTTTCATCCAGCGCAAGTCTCATTTCCCTCGGTTCTACGGTTCTCTCATGGCACTTCCTGAAGTCGAGCAAAGTCGGTTTTCGGCCCTATTCTTTTGAATGGGGGACGGAGGAGAAAATCCTGAAATTTAAAACTCGTACCTCAAGTTTAACCTGTGATTATAGAAAAACCGTAAAAGATATCAAGAAGCTGAAAAAATTTGAAATAGTTGAACTTCTTTTGAGTTTGTTAAAAGTTGAATGAAGTCTCTAGGTTGAAGTTAACCCTGGCAAGTAAGAGGTCAAAAAGATGAACGATTTTGTTCAAAATTGAGCGATTTTAAGCATTTTCCATTCATTTCAATGGGCTGAAAAATGGCAGAAAAAGCTGAATAAATCGGAAACGGTTGAAGATATCAATACCAGGAGATATAGCCGGAAAGAGCTGAACGAGCTGAACGGTTTGATACCAAACTTGCTGAAATAGCTGAAAAACTGTAGGAGGAGATACAGTTCAAAAAACGTACGGAAGCAGAATAATAAGAAGAAGAAGAAGAAGAAGAAGAAGAATAATAAAGAGAAACAGGAAAACAATAGTTTGAATGCATACTGCATTCAAACTAATTAGTTTATTATTAGTACTGTGGTCTTGTGTCTCACCATTCAAAGAGAAAATCATATGTCAAATAAACAATTAGATCAATAAAATCATGGTTTCAAGGTTTGGTGAACTTTTTATTGCAGAGATACCTGTACAGGTAGGTAGGCTCTTCCACTGAATGGAGACCATCATCAATCAATCAATCAATCAATCTTTATTTATAAAGCGCTTTTTCATGCATTTTGGTGCAACACAAAGCACTGAACAATTAAAAACAACCACACAATAGTCAAATTCCCACCCCTCCCCCACAGATCAGCATCCAAGATCCCTTATGTCTCCCTCTTCCCACCCCCAATCCCATCCCATGCACACACACACGCACACACACACACACACACACACACACACACACACACACACACACACACACACACACACACACACACACACACTCAAGAGCTAAAATGAAAGAACTGGCTGAGTACAGATGTAATAGGCAACAAAGTAAAGGGAAACGCCATCAAAAGGAGCCAGCTGCACCGGGAGCAGCAGGATTGGCAGCGGCCGCCCGGGCACCACCACATGGCCACCAAGAGGAGGCATCATAGGACCTAAACACTCTGTCACTCACCTCCGGTTCTGGATCTCGAATTATGAAAGGTACATTTTAAACTGGATGGTGAACTGGATAGGTGTGGGTGTGATGTACTGACTCCTTTCCCCTCCTCTCTGCAGATGAACTGCTCATTTAAAACGGGTTGTTTCTGCTTTAGCGCTGATTACATCAATCCAGATGAGAAGTGATGAAAGGATGAATTACACTGTTTGAAACTGCCCTGAAGGAAGGTTAGACTTAACTTTGCTGAGAAGTTTAAGTGAGAAAAATCTTTTCTTGAGAACTCGTTTGCAGGCTGAGTCAGAATTGACAAGGTTCCTGACAGTGACGCAGTAGCAGCACTGACACAAACACTGATGAGGTTAGATTGTCTAAAAATAATCACTTCCACCTAAATCTGACTTTGAACTGGATTTACAAGCTCAAAGAACTCCAACACAAACTCTGATATCTGAAACAAAATAATGTGTTTGATGCATATAAGCTAGAAAAACACTTCTCCACTTGTAGACTGTACCTGTTACAGTTAGCATAACGAAAAACGCTGCTGTCTAACCAATAAAGGCAGAAATATGAATGAATGAAACCTTATTTTGATTTTGCATTGATTTTACAGTTTTGAGCCTTAGTATAATTACAGATCACAATATATAGAGTAATCAAAATTGGAATGGGCTGAAGGCAAAGCTTATTCTTTTCTATTCCAAGTTCCTATAAATCAGCTGGGAATACAGACTTGGTGGCATTTTAATTCCACATAAAGAAAAAAACATTATACTTATTATATTTTCCTATCTTTTAGTTTACAGACTAATCAAGAAAATTTTAGGCTGGCACATAAAATTGTAGTAACTCTGGGAGAGTTTAGCCTTTAGCTGTGCGCTGCATGCGCCTTCATTTGTCATAAAAACAATGTAAATCCAACACATTGACCTCAAATCTGAGAAAAAAAAAAACACTTCAGAGGAGCGAAAACATTTCAGTAATCTCAATAATTTCATTTTGACATTTATTTTTAAGCATTTTAGAATAGTTTAATTTGCCTGTTGCTGTCTGAACGAAAGCATCGACAAAAATTCTTGATATTTATACTAAAATGGTGAGCAGCATCTTTTGATCGTGATTGATTTACTAATTAATTATTTGGTAATTTATTGGGGTTTACATTTATGTCTTGATTAAAGAAGATGAATGTATGGTTTATTGATTTATTTAAGTGGGGGAAGTCTTCCCTGGAGGGGCAGCAATTTATTTGAAGGGGGCTGTGGCCACCCCTGGCCACCCCTTGGGAGCGCCACTGTCTATGATGCCCCTGTGGTCATAAAACAATATGAAACAGACAGGGATTGTATATTTATATATTCATGAGTGTTTGTTTACTTCCTTTAAATCTCTTCTCATCTCAGGAAGCCACCTACCGGCCCCCAGTGCTCTCATCCTGGCTCCTCCCGCCACATCACCGCCATGGCGGAAGCAGAGCAGGAATTCCGCCTATGCAGCGCGGAGGACTACGTGGTTTACGGCTGTTAGTGACCGTTGCCCAGCGACGGGTCGAGTGGTGGTCCTCCTGTCCTGTGGAGTAAAACTAGCCAGCTGTGAGCAGCTCGGCAGCGGCGTAGCTCCAAAACACAGCTGTTCCGTTTGCCTCCCCTCCTCCTCGGCTTGTGTCAGACCTCACAGCGGGCGGATGAAGCCTGCTCTCCTGATGCTCCACCGTGGTCGAACCGGTGCCTCTAGTTTCTCCACTCGAGGTCCTCTCTGGAACTAGCATAGCCTAACTGGTGGTTGTTCGTCCCAGAAACCAGAGACAACATGGATTTGTTCGGGATGTTGTATTTGGACGAACTGTCCCACGGACTGGCTAACCTGTCCATGTTTCCTTACTTTGAAATGGCGCACTATGTCGTGTCAGTGATGGCCCTGAGGGAGCAGCCAGGTAAGGAGAAAGTTCCAGATCTGACATCTTTTTGTTGTTTTTGGCAGCAACAACAAAAGTTTGTTCAGGGGAAGTTTGGATGAGAGGTGGAGCTGACATGTTCCTGCAGTAAATAAGTTACCTGTCAAGTTTAAAACTCACTACTGAAAAACTAAAATAGATCCTCTCAAAACATTGTTTTGATAAGAAACAACAAACCAAACTCCTGAAAACTCCTTACTTGTGATGGCTTTCATATTCTATATACTTTATATGGGCTGTAGGTTGTTTTGTATAGCCTACAGAATAAGGACCATCTTTATTCTAGTTTCAGGAAGTGTTTCCCTTCAGACAGGGGCGCCTCTAGAAAGTTTTTATAAGGGGGCCAATAGATTTTAGGGTGGCACATCAAATTGGTACTTGCTACATCCGCTGCTTAAGGCCAGGACACTTGGATTACTTGTGAGCATTTGTCTCAGCACAACGACACAGAAGTGCACGTCCAGTTGTCTGATTAATATGTTGAGTAAATAATGAGTAGGTTATTGCACAGTCCTATTTAATAATAAATAAAATGAGATCACATTAGCTGTACTTTATTTACCTATCACTATATCTGTGGATTGAGTTGTTTTGCCTTTGATTTCTTGTTGGATTAAGCTTTAAAATATTTTAATGGTGTTATCTGGACAGTTTTTTGTTAGTAAAGCATCATTTTTGCAGATATAAATATTCAAAGAAATCAAATACTCCACATAATAAAAAAGACCTTTTATAAATAAAATAAGATTATCAGCTAAATTGAAAAAAATAAAAATGTGTTGGGTTATTGCAAATACATTTTCTGCGTAACTCAACGGCCAATTTAGTGATTATGTAACGGTCCCTTAGATAAGAATCCAAAGTGAAGCGTGAAGTCTTCCCACTCTGCTTTAATTTGTTTTTGACATCTTTACTGGTTTGTCTGGGAATACTGATTGTTCAGCGTAGGCTTAGATCCGCCTTGTTAAAGTTCTTCACCAAGGTGATATTTTTAAATTTATATCTAAAAAAATATAAATGACCTGTTTGCACATTATGCATTTATCTGGTTCCTACAGAGACAAAAAAATATGAAAACATCAGTCTGTTTGTATGTTTTTGTTTTGCGTTTCTAAAAGGCTCAAATGTTTGTTTTGTTGTTGCATTTGACACTCTGGGCCTCTGTAGCCTAATGACCTCATGTTAAGGATTTGTTATTCATGGGGAAACCTTATCCTAGCTTTGTAGTTGATGTCAGCATATCGGTGAGTAGAGGGATGTAAACATCCTGCCCAAACTGTCAATGATCCACCAACGTCCGAGGTCATCTGATCTGACTGACCTCAAGAATCAAAATCCCTAACTTTAACCTTATTGAGAAAAGGAAGTTGCTTCAAATGTGTAAGTATGTTCTTTTTCTGTCATCCAGACTCTAAAAGGCAATACATTTGGCTTTTAGAGCTTTTTTAAGCATTACACATTCATGCAATATCCAAGAAAACTAACTCCGTCCGAGTTCTGCCACTTAGCCAATGCCAGGTCACCCCTATCTCCAGCTTTTCCCGGGGAGAACCCTAAGGTCGCCTCATGGCAAAGAGGATAACCCTCCAGCATGTTTTGTCTGTCTCAGTGGTTTACTCTCAACAAGACATACCTGGAAAACCTTGAGAAGGAGGCAACCAGGAGGCATCTAATTAGATGGATGAACAACCTCAAACCACGTCATGATATGAAGGAGCAGCGCATAATCCGAGGCTGCGCCAGGCCAAGCCACCCTATGGAGGAAGGTCATTTCAGCCACTTGTATCCATGACAATATAGATGAGGGTTGAAATGTAGATGGAACAGGGAATCAAGAGCTTTGGCTGTGTCTCAGCTGCAGTTATGCCCTCATTACGGCAAATGAAGCCCTTTTCCATTGGTCATCTCTTGCGTCCCCCTTCCATGACTCATGATCACCAAGAAACCATAACTTCTCTATTTGAGGCCGAGACCATGAGAACCATGGCCTCAGATTTAGAGGATCTAACGCTCATCCCAGCTGCAAACTACACTATTGCATGTTGAAGATCATGGCTTGAAACCCTCATCATCAGAACCACATCATCTGCAAATATTAATCTGCAGATTCATTGATTTCCCCCCAAACAACAAATTAATAAAAAAGTAACTTTTAAATGATATAGTCATGAAAAAACATTAGTTTACGCTACATAAGCATCTCCTAATATTGTTGTTGATTTCAGTTGTATGTCATACATACTACCACCTGTTAAGAACTTCTAAAGAAACAATCTTTACAATCCAAATTCCAAGGCCTTATATTGTAGCAGTCAAATGCCGTTGTTGAAGCTTGCTTGTGTACCTGAAGTGTGTAATGGAATAAATACTCACACTAGTAATACTATTTCCACTAAAACTAAAGAAACACAAATCCATGAAATACTCTTCGGACATAAACCTTTATCTGTGTCAGAACATGATAGGAACTCAAACACTGAGCCATGTGTTGCTATACTGATAGTGGCTATGGAGACGGTTGGACTTTTAACGGTTGACTTTCAACACAGTTACACACACATTCAGGCAGACAAGCACAGCCCATTGTCGTCCTGCTGTAAGTCTATTTTAGAAGTTGCCTCGCGAAGCATCCGAGCTGCTGACATTTTAACCCATTGTCTTCTACCCTTGCATCTAACTGAGTCAGACGTGAGGGAATATACACAAACTTTAAAATCGACACAATCAAGGTATCGCTTCACATCAAGGAAATCAAAATAAATATATGAATGTCTATGAAGATGGAACCAAAACGGGGATTTAAAATGCTGAACTTCTTCTCCCAAAAAGGAATTCCATAAACCATTCTGCCCTCACCAACATGCTCAGGAAAAAAATCCCTATTTAAGTTTAAACAGGAAGTTATTTGATTCAGACACACTCGGGATTGGTGTACAACATGTTACGTTTCCTCGTTCTCTTTAAGTGTTTATCTCATTTGTTGTCTATTTTTAACACAAATTGCTCGTCCTGCCAGGCGGATTGTTTAGGAAGCACGAGGGCAGACACACAGGAGAGTGCAGCTGTTTTTATTTACCCATAAGTCATTTATTTCCTTTACATACGAGTTTATTTTCTCTTGCATAAAAATTGACACTAAAAGTATTCAGAGAGGAAGCGATGTTTGCTCTCATCTGTAAATAATAACCAACACAGAATGTTGCAGCATTTATATCATAATTGCTCTGATGACAGTGAAGCTTTATTTAAACAGAACAGCCATGAGATTGATGTAACTCCATTCCCTCCAGATGAACAGAAGAGAGATGACGAAAGACCAAAGAGGCATTGCTTCATGGCCTAGAGCAGCAGCAGCAGTGGAAACGGCCTCACATTTGACTTGTAAATGTTTGTCCTCCACATTCAAAGGCAGGATGTTGTAAACTCACCTCCCTGATTGTCTGAATTGTCACAGTTTAGTTTTTGCAGTAAATCTAAACTACTGTTCAATTTTAGCACTAAAACACAGTTCCCTTCGGCTCCTGGGCAGTCAGGTTGGCACGCTGCAGCATCTTGTTTTGCTCCAGAGCTACAAGTGATGACAGCGCATCAGCAGTGTTTACTATTAAAACAATATCCTGTGCTTGTTAAAAACTCTCCCTGACTGCTGTTGGACCCAAAGTACCTACTTCAGCGTTTACCGCGGAGGCTGTAAGTGACAGAGTCTGAAGACATTTATAACCAGTCTTCTTTATTTCAAATAGTTTCTAATTTTTAAAGCATCCTTGTGTTTCAAAATGTTGCAGCAACTTCTTAACTGAAGGGCGTCTTTTACTCATCATACCTGATGGAGAACTTTAATCACACAACTGACGTAGGAGGCATGGTGGCATGGTTGACTCACAGTACAACGGCCACCACTTTGAATCCCATCTGCATGGCCTAGGACTGGGCGATGTGGCCTAAAATCAACAACACGGTATATTGAGGAGTTCACCTCGATAACGATAAATGGACGATAACTACATGTGTGCGCAAAAACAAAAGTTGTCCACTAGATGGGGCTGTCACGTGTATTACGTTGAGTCATGTTGTCATGTGACTCGAGGTGGTACAGCTTCTTAAAGGGGCATGAACGTCGCCAACCTACACACGTCTTTTCATTTTTTTATTATCAAATTTGTTGACATGGGAAAAATAATATCGCTCAGAGTCAGAAATTTTGATAACAATAAATTTTCGATTTATCGCCCAGCTTTAGCATGGCCTTTCTGAGTGGAGTTAGCATGTTCTCTTCATGTAGGATGGACTGGAGACTTGTCCAGAATGTTCCCCGCCTCTCACCGAGCCAAATGGAGATAGACACTAGCTACCCGTGACTCTAACAGGGACGACGTGGTTTAGATGATGGATGAAACGACTGAAATCTCATTAAAAAACACTAAACAGTCTCACTTAATGTTGAAACCAAACTAGATGTGGTTCTTTTCACATACCTACACCACATATAAAAAGATGTTCATCTGCTCAGACCAGACGTTTAGGTCTATCTTTGTCAAATTTGTTTTTCCCAATTCACCTGGACGAGAAGTCTAAGGCCATGTTCACACGGCAAGATAATTGTGCCGATTTCTGACCTGATCCTCCCCTTCTGACATTTTTTAGGACGTGCCCAATTATCGTTATGGCTCTAAAGATGATCTTATCAGATATTCCTGCTGTGTGTGGTGTGTTAAGAGCACTCTGGTCTTCTCAGAAGCACGTCAGGGCCGCTCCAATCCCAAGTCGAGGATATAAAACCTGTTGGATTTTCTTGGTCAGATTTTTGACAACTTTCAACATAGCCAATCAGAAAGCAAGGTGATGGAAGCACACTGCATGCTCCTCCTCAGAGATGTTTTATTACTCCAAAGTCACGTTTCATCTTGTGAGAGTTCCCGTCTGACTAGGGAATGTTGGTGTGTGAAATTTCTTCGTGTTTATTGTGCTTTGTCGTGCTTCCAGGCTCCACACACTCTAGGACCAAAAATAGTGTATGCGTGAATTTTTAATCGCCATTTTGCCATCAAGAATTTAATTTGCTAAAATGTTCAAAGGCTTCGTGGGATAAAAAGATTTTTGGAACGCTTCAGAAGCTCCATAAAGCGTTTTGTCTTTAGCCGTGTTTACACAGGTGTACACAGTTCCTATACTTTTTAATTGCTTTGCTTTTGTACCTGTAAACAGCTGTAAATATTCACCAAAGGGAAGTTTAAAGGGTGCAGAGTCCAAGTTAATCTGCTGAGAAAACACACAGAGCTTTAAACTCTACAGTTCCTTCTCTTGGAGGCTGTAATCTATCTGTAATCCTCAGATTACCGCCATAGTCCTGAATGTGGCTCGAGTTACTCGGTACAGGTAGAACATAAGAGCTGTATTAATTATTTATTTACTGTTATAGACAAGTAAGTGATGAGTTGTACTGGAGTTATTCTGAATTATGTTTTATTAAGACGTGTAATCTTAACACCTTCCATCCATCTCTTGATGCTTAGCTAGGACCAAGTTGTGGGTCAAACTAGGGCCAACAGCTAAAGCAGAGATCTGCAGACCTCCTCCCTCTTTCCAGCTTCCGTTTCTGGTTCATCCGGTGGGTTTTCCCAGGCCAGCTGTAATTTATAATCACTCCAGCAAGTCCTGGGTCTGCCTGAAGGTCTCCTCCCAAAGGGACATGTCTGAAACGCCTCCCTTGGAACTTGGAAGACATCCAAAGGACATCTTTACAAGAAGACCAAACTACCTCCATGGACCTCTTGATGCAGGAGGAGAAATGTGGATCCCTTCTGAACTTTGCTTCTGAATAGCTCAAAAGCTCATTTGAGCTGATTGTATAAACAATCTCATTCTTTTTGTGATGCTGTTTTGACTCGAATCCCTTTTTGTCCAATTGGTCCAGTGTCCACATCGCTAGAGATGCAGCCCCAATCCGCCTCCCGCTCCGTTCTACACCCACTCAAGAGCACGACCCCAACATGCCTAGACTCCTCCACCTGCAGCAGAGGCTCCTTCCTAACTCCCAGATGACAATGTGCCACCCAGTGACTTTTACATCAAGGAACCAAAACGCCTCACATAGAAGGTTTACTCAAAGGAAAACAAAAACAGTAATATCAGTGCAGTTTTTACTTTGTGAATACGCTTAGGAGGAGAAAACATCCCTGATTTAATTCTGGGTGGAAACATCTAAACATCATGGAGCTGCTGAAGGTCATTTCCCTGGAACTGATCTGATGAATGTCATTCCTCTACTTCAAACACACTGTTGACCCCAGCTCAAACATCCCTCCCTAATTTCTCTCTGAACAAGTTAATATTTATACAGTCGGGACTGGGAGGCACTCAGATCTGACTGGATAAAGGCCCAAGTATCACATGGAGCTGTGATATTTAGCATGTACTGGTTTTTACAGTGCGGTTAGACGGAATATACATGTACTCATTACATCCCTTATGGTGACATTTGCAGACTCAGATGAAATTAGATCCATTCAGAAGTCTATAAGTGAGATATCCACAGCAGCAGCCATGCTGACATGAACGTTTTCTGTTGTTGCACAGGAGCTCTAGCGGTGTCCAGAGTCAGCCCCTTGGCCTGCTGGTTCAGCTCCATGCTCTACTGCTTCGGAGGGGCAGTGCTGTCCGGGATCATGCTGGCCGAGCCACCAGTAGCGCCGTTGTCCAACGGGATGGGAGTTCTTCTGGCTTCAGTCATGTGGTGAGCAGCTGAGCCTGGATCTACGTGGGAACAGAGAGGGAGCTTGAGTTTGGAAGGAGTGCTTTGGAGGAGTCTGAAGCTGCAAGAGAAGCTTAACACTCTAAATATTAAGCCTTTGGTGCCCTCTGCTGCTTTTTATAAAATTGCATTTTTCTTAATTAAAAAAAAAACACACACTGCCCTCTGGTGGTTAAAGCAGGAAGTGTGACTGTTGTGTCAAGTTCTAGTAAATATTTGCCTCCACAGGTACCTGGTGTTTTATTGCCCCATGGACGTGGTGTACAGCTGTGCTGCCCTGCCCCCCCTCAGGCTGGTGCTGTCAGGAATGAAGGAGGTAACCAGGACGTGGAAGGTCCTGGGAGGGGTCACGCAGGCTCACAGCAAATATAAGGACAGCCTGCTGGTTATGATCGCCGTCGGATGGGCGAGAGGTCAGTATGGTCATTCTCCTTAAAGTACCTGATATCAGGATGATGATGATGATGATGAAGGTGTCTTCTTCTGTCACCAGGTGCTGGAGGTGGCCTCATAAGTAACTTTGAGCAGCTTGTGCGGGGTGTGTGGAAACCAGAAACCAACGAGCTCCTCAAAATGTCCTAGTGAGTAGAGACGTCCACCGATATTATTTTTCCTAGTGCCGGTACTGATGCTGACACGTAGAGGTCACGGTCAGCCGATGGCCGTTCTTCTGGACCTGTTTTCACCACTGATAGACATTTTCCACCAGATTTACACGCTAAAATGTCACTGATAACATCAGCTGAATCAGTTTATGAACACAGAGTTTAACCAACTGTTAAATCTTAAGTTTGTGCACAGATCAGTGGTAAAATCAGACGTCTAACTAAAGTTAATCAAACAAATCATTTAGCTAACAAAGTACTAAATATTCAAAACTCATAAATGAAAGAAATTTTTGTTAAAATCATTTTTAGAGCATTTATTATTCAGGTGTTATTCAGGAACATAAATATGCATTTAAACTAAATTCTGCAGCAGCACCGGGCTGCCCGGGGACGTGCCTGACTTTAAATTGGCTTTACTAAGGAGTTATATCAGCCGATGTATTGGTCTACTCCTACCAGTAAGTATTCAAAGTGACAGCTTTTTGACATCACATCTGGTGTTTTTATCTTTTTTATTCTCATAAAAAGTATTTAGTGTTGATATTTATTTATTCATGTAAACTGAACCTTATTCTTTAAATTGAACCTTTTAAAAGTTTTATTACAATAGATTTTTTGTGCTATTGTTCAAAAATACATTTTTGTCTCAGACCACACTTCCCTGCCTGCAGCAGCTGTCGTCTGCAGCTTAAAGGAAAGCTCTGGTCTGCTCTGATTGGTTGAAAACAACAGATTGAGACACGAGTTCTCAGCCTGTTAAATGTCCTGAACTAGTGATTACACTGATGTTCTATCACAGTGTCTACCTGAGGGACAGCGTGGAGGATAAAGGAGGCCTCACAGATGCTTTAGAAGTCAAATGTTAAACATTCTCATTGTTTCGATATCTGATGTTTTGTTCATTGTTCGTCCGCTCAGCCCCACAAAGATCACCCTGATAGGGGCGGTGCTGTTTTCCCTGCAGCAGTCCCATTACCTGCCCCTCCAGAAGCACCACCTGATGCTGATCTACACCATCTTCATCGTCGTCAACAAGGTGAGTCTCAGTCTTCTGCTCTTGTGCAGATTCACCGTCCTTCTCTATTAAAACTAAAGCACACCTCCAAGTATCAGCAGCACCTTCCACATCTCTCACATCTTGTCTTCTAAGTGACCTTTCTCCATGTTTTTTTAAGTTTTGGCTGCAGTGACTCACATTAGCTGGTATTACCCACAGGGCTGGAGCGTTTGCATCATTTTCATCAGCTTGCATCATCCACTTTTCTCTTCTCTGGGAAACTCGTTGCTCTTGACTGAGACACAGATAAATCTATCACATCTTCTTTCTTTCAACTTTTGCTCTGTTAGCTCGCTCCGACTGATCCGTCAAATTAGCAGCAAACCATTTCATCAGATTTCAGAGCCGGGCCCGGGCCTGCTGTTTGTTTTTTTGTGTTCTTGATGATGCTGTTTAGTTATTTACTAATGGGAGATAAACACTAATCATCAGTCTTTTGTGTCTTCATATGCATAATAATTAAATCAGCTCTGCATAAGCGGGGTGAATGTGCACATTCTTCAGCTGACCACAGCATTATGACCAGGAATATTTATTAAATCTTCCTTTAGCCACATGGTGGACATAATCTGTCCCTTTTCACAAGTCGGCATGGTTTTAAGTCTGAATCCTGCAGAAACTGGTTAATTTATCTTTACCATTTGCAAGGATACTTTGTTATTCTTGCATGAGACACAAGAACGAAGCAGCATACATCAGGTCAAGGTTCAAGAAACAAAAAAGAATAAAATAGTAGCTTCAAATAGAATAAAAATGGCAGCTATGATTGAAAATGTGTTTCTGTATAATTATAAAAGACGAACGCACACCAAGGAGATAAGTCACTTTTGCTTTCGCTAACGGACACTAGGGGGTGCTAAGCAAGCCAAAACTGCGTAATAGCCCTTTAAACCTAATTTTTCACCCCTAAATTATTTTAACCCCATATTGTTGCAAATAACATCAAACACCTTCTGGCCTTAAAAGCTCCAGTATCAGGGTTAGTACCTTCACCAAAACCTCCCATACCCGGTCCTGTAAACATCTGCTGCCCTCTAGTGGACGATCTACAGGTGGCAAGGCCCATTTTTTTATATTTATTTCTATTGTTCTATTATTACATAATGAAAAAAAACTCAGCATTATATAGTAGACAATATATTATTCAGTTTATAAAACTTTTTACAGTTATTAATCTTTCATATTTCAGGCATTAAGGAGTTAAAAAGAAACGATGATAAAATATTTAAATCAGGAAAAAACATCAAAGTAAAAAAAAATCTTTCAGGAACCACATCAAAACTCCACATTTCAGATGTTTTACTGAATATTTTGGTTTGCTCAAATGTCTTTTTTTCAGTTTTTTCTTACTTATTTTAATGTTGTAGCTGTTTGTTCTAAAAATGTGTTTTGATTTCATTAAATTAAACAATTTGCAGCTTGAAACACAAATTCTACCCTGAAGCTCACATTTATTTATCTATTTATTCTTTTTGTGTTTTAGACACGTATGATGCTGACAGGCTCCTCCTCCTCCCCCTTCGCCTTCATCGAGTCCGCTCTCTATCGGACCCTCTTCAGCGGCCACTCCCCGTACGCCGCCCTCTCAGGTGACCTGACGAAAGCGTGTCGTGATAACGGCGTGACGAACAGCAGCGTGACGAACAGCAGCGTGACGAACAGCAGCGTGACGAACAGCAGCGCGCCTCGCGCTGCAACCAAAGAGCCCAGCGAGGATAGATCACCAGGATCCGCTCCTCCTACGGAACCGGACAGCTCCATGACAGCCAAAGACGAGTGTGAGAGCGAAGAGGTGGAGAAGAAGATGAACTAGTGAGCCTCGCTTTGCCCTGAAGCACCTTTTTACCTCAAAGCAGGGCTGTTGAATTCTTCATGCTTCAGGTTTGCTGTTAGGGGGTGTTCACCTGAACTTTGTCTTCAGGTTCTGTTTATTTTCTCAAAAAAAAAAAAAAATGCTGGGTTCTCGTGACTAAAACAGTTTTTTCTCTTGGAGTTTCAAACTGAGTTCTGATAAAGTATCTGAACCAGAAGTGAATGCAACCTCTGCACCTTATTCTGGGATTATCACCCCACCCTTATTCTGGGATCATCACCCCACCCTTATTCTGGGATTATCACCCCACCCTTATTCTGGGATCATCACCCCACCCTTATTCTGGATTATCACCCCACCCTTATTCTGGGATCATCACCCCACCCTTATTCTGGGATTATCACCCCACCCTTATTCTGGGATCATCACCCCACCCTTAAAGAATGTGAAGAACACATGATTGCTTGTCTAAATGCACACTCGCAATACCAAGTGTAGCTTCATTTTTTAAAAGATGTTTATTTTTAGAACAAACTGGTTCTAATTATAATTCCAGGGATTGAGGACCAGTGGTTCACACCTGCTGATCCTTTTTTCTTTCTTTTGTATATTTTGCTCCATATATAGTCTAATTTTTCAGAGTTTTTAAAGAAAAGCTTATATATTCTACGACTTTCAGATGTTTTATTATATTTCTACTAAATTCCTGCACTTTTGAATGTAAAATCTATAGAATAGAATGCAGTTATATGGTCTGGGATGACAGCAAAGAGCATGAGAATAAACATGTTTAAATATGCCTTAAAATGTGTTGTTTTATTAAGGTTTCAGATGTTCTCTCCTCTCAAAGTCCAAAACATTTTAGTTACAGTTTATTATCTAAATCTTCCTACAAGAGCCGTCATTAATGAGGCATCAAGCATCACGCCGCTCTCATCGCTGCGTGAGTTCAGGGCTGCGTGTCGAAGAGTAACTGACTTGGGTGAGTTGGTACGGATCCCCGCAGCGTCCACGAGTGAAGCTCTCTCTAGAGGCTGAAATGTTGCATCAGTGTAACATCAGCACCTGATTGATACCTCAGCCTCTCTGAAAATCTGCTGGAGAAAAATCCCCCAAATCCTCCCCAATTCTCGTCTGTGTAACCTCAAACGGTGCAGCACCCCTCGGTGAATGCAAATGTACAAAAGCCAAGGACGAGTGTTGAAAAGAGGAGATCAGAAATGATGCCGGTTGAGACGATGTACCTGCTTTTACCTCCAGCTCCTAAATGAGAGCACGAAGCCCTGTGCTGATAAACCAGAATATCTACACCTCCTCTTCACAAGCAGCCAGTCACTTACAGGCTTCATCAGCTCCTACAGTCTTCCAGATGTCACTGGAGAAAACTCTGAAAAATAATGTTGGATTTTGGTCAAACTCAAGTAAACTATTTAAAACTGCATCTGCGAGATTAAATGTGTGAATCACACCTGAATAAAGCTTCTTAAAAATGTTTTTGCTGAAAGCATCAATAAATATATTTAGGCTATTTCAGTAAAAATACCTATATATGTTTGGCTGTAATAGCTACTTTTGAGTGTTGTTGAATTTTTCTTACCTGGTGCTAAAATGTGTCTCCACTCCTGTCTGCAACATTTCTTTGGTTGCAGATTTTATTAAGCTACAACAGAATTTCAGGAGTTATTTTACTAAATTTATTAACTGATGGATTAATAGATGACTTAAGCATGAATAAATAAGGACACGGTCACGAATCTGTGCTGTTTTGGCCCATATAGTAAAAAAAACGTATCAAATGTGCGTCCATGAAGGAGCAGCACGGCTACATGTGTGGGTAGGAACTCTAAAAGATTTGCCACGACCTCCTGCAGGATTCTCTAGATCAGTGGTTCCGAACTTTTTCCTCCTGAGGTCCCCCTTGCCTGTATCCAAGACAAGTCAGGGCCCCCCCAACTCCTACCTGCAGAGAAAACTTTAAAGCCATACTATGCAACTTTTTCTTTTTCTTGAGCCAGTATGTGCTAAAATGACCCTTTACAGGGTTAATGAAATGTCACTCAGACCCCCACCGCCCTCTGTGGTCAGAATATCGCACTTGCAACTTCAGAGTGGCGGGTCGCCACCTGCTGGACTTAGAAAAAGGAGCTGACATACCTGGCGCTGCAACCAGCATGTTTCCTGCATGTTTTAGATCAGCAGATTTGTTTGATTTAGTGATGAACCGCTCCTGTAGACACTAATGAAGGCTGAGGAGACATTGCAGCAGTTTGATTAAGGTGTTAGAAAGACAAACGCACAGCGAGGAGATAAGTTTCACTTTTGCTTTCACTAATGAACACTAGGGGGTGCTAACAGCAAGCCAAACGGCCAAGTGTTCCTTTAAAAGTGATTAATTGCAAACTTTCTACAGACATACAGAGTTTTGATTATACTATTGGATGTGTTACTGTGATTTAATAAATGTAATTGTTACAAATATAATCTTGGTAACCACACAATCTCAACACAGACAAAAATGTGGGGACCCCCTGCAGTCTTTTGGGGACCCCCTTGGGGGGTTACGGACCCCAGGTTGTGAACCACTGCTCTAGATCAGTGGTTCCCAAAGTTGGGGTCAGAACCAGGATTCAAATTATGGGGAAGCTAAGGGGAGCCCGGCTCCCCTAAAAGGGCAATGGGCTCCCCCAAAAGCCATAAACTGACACACCCAGGGGGAGCCCTCTGTTCACTGCCACGGAGCCCCGCGTACACCCCCACCACAGCTCACACGGATATTAAATGGACGGACCTCCTTTTTTAGAGATCAAATGCCCCCCCTCCCATGGATGTTGGACAGACCGACCCCCCGTCAGAGATTGGACGGGGAGCTCCCCCAGAAGGCTGTGTGTAATCCAGACCCAGGTCAGGACCCCACCGTGGGTCACCAAGAGCTACGCACAGGGTCTTGAGATGATTTCCCAAAATTAAAATAAAACTGAAAAACAGTTGCTGAAGCAATATTTCTGACATAATCGTGGTCAACTAAACCATCATAAATGTATATAAATATGAGCTGAAGTGGTTTTCTTTCTGCCCTGAATTATTTAGTTTTTATGCATGTATAATCAGAGATATTTGGGGTTGCATGTCGTCACCATTACTATTTTGATGGTCCGAAGCTGAAAAGTTTGGAAACCACTAGTCTAGATGATAGTAACCAGACTGATGAGCTAACGGCTAGTTCAAGAAGACCAAAAATGGGATTGCTGCTGTTTAAAAACGACTCCAATCTTGTATTAATTCTGATAAAACCTTAATGAAACCCAATGAAACACTCCTCCTCACTCACCAGTAAACATCCAGGGAGTAGACATTGAGGTGGTAGACACCTTTAAGTACCTGGGTGTTCACCTCAACAGTAAACTGAACTGGTCCCACAACACAGATGCTCTGTATAAGAAGGGCCAAAGCCGCCTCCATCTCATGAGGAGGCTGAGGTCCTTCAGAGTTAACTCCCAGCTGCTAAAATCCTTTTATCACTCTGTTGTTGGCTCTGTTATTCATTCTGCTGTGGTCTGCTGGGGTGTAGGCAGCTCTGACCGAGACAGGAAGAGACTGAACAAGCTAGCTACCAAAGCTAGCTCAGTTCTGGGCTGCCCACTGGATTCTGTTGAGGAGACGTGTGAAAGGAGGATGCTGGGGAAGATGACCTCCATCTTAAGAAACAATACTAGATTACTGCCTATGTGTATATACATGTATCCTTGTTTTTATCTTCTTCTAATTACCTTTTGAATGATGGTGCTGCTGTGACAAGTGAATTTTCCCACTGTGGGATCAATAAAGTCTATTCTATTCTATTCTATTCTATTCTATTCTATTCTATTATGATGGTCAGTTTTTACTAAATCCACATCCAGGGATGTCTGTATTTTCACTGACGATCAAATTAATAAAAAAAAGCCTGAAAGGACTTTTATAGTCCTTAGTCATGATAGCTGTAAACTCACTGTGGAGCCTGGGTTGATGAAACGTGCAGCACAGCTGATTACCACTTGGTGGCGCGAGGAGGCGTCGCCTCTGATGGTTTGATGCCTGGGAACTGACAGGCTGGCCAGCAGCTGCAGGCAAGAGGACGGGGACAGGAGGAGACCCTTCCTGCAGAGCCAATAGTGGCTGTCAGTGTGTGTGTGTGTGTGTGTGTGTGCTTTTAGCTGCACTTATGGGGATCGGCTGCAGACAATACACTATTCTTTTGGGGACATGATAGGTTTAAGGAGTATTTTAGATGAACCAAACACAGATTATGAGCTGATTCTATGATGTCGTGTCTTAGTTTACACATTTGAGGATGTTTTGGTGATTAAAGTCAGCATGCATTTGAAAATGTGTGTGTTTGTGAAGGTGTGTGTGAGATGCTGAGTGTCAACAAAGACAGAGTCCATCAAAAGAGCACTGTGGCTACCACACACACACACACACACACACACACACACACACATACACACACACACATACACACACACACACACACACACAGACCAGAACACTTTGTTTACTGCCATCACACACCTGTATACCATCCCTGTTGTTAATTAATGATTACCTTTTAACACACCTGTGTTGTTTTTTAAACTTGTTCATAAATTCCAGAGCAAACACCAGGAAAGGCATCCCTGTTGACCCAAAGCACACCAAAACAAGTTGGGAACGTTCTTACCTGTAATGAAATCAGTTCACCCAATGATTTCAGATTTTTCCTGATTTGATGGAATCTCAAATTAATCTCAAATTAATAAATACATTGTTTTTCCATGTGTAGTATCACTTAGTTTCTGTTACATAAAGTTGACATATTTTTTCTCACGCCATCTTGGTGCTCTTGGGGGCCCCCTGGTGGTGCGGTGCCCTGAGAAGTCCCGCCTTAGGACCGGCTCTGCATACAGTAGGAACTTCTTCACTAATTATTTTCACTCAGCAACAACAGTTACAACAGTTTCCTTTTGGAGTCCTGGGATCAAAGTAAGTGCTTTTTTTTAAGTCAAAGTTTTGACAAATTACTGTGTGGGTGATGCAATCATACTCGTTATCTCTTCAAGTGAGATGAAAGGAAGGAGGGAAGTGACTGGGACCACACAGGATAAGACTCAAGGAACTCAGGGAGAAAGATGGGTAGGGGACAAGAAAGAAATAAAAAATGGAAAAGGAGGGGAAGTATGGCGAGAGGAGTCACAAGCCGACATCTCTCTTTTTCCATGTTCCTCTGACTCACACAGGCACACACCAGCAGACAGAGAGGTCTCTTTATGCAGCTCCAACTGAATGGCAAATGACATGGCTGACCATTATTCAAGATGTGACTTGTAAAGAACAGCTGCAACCAGAATGCTAAAACACCAAGCTATGTGCAGTCTCCTTCTCTGTTTGCACCAAAGCAAAAAATGCATAATAAACATTTGAAAAAGAAATAGTTTCATCCAAGGAGAGCCTGCCGGCTTATAATGTTGATTTTTCACTTAGATGCTCAACAAACACAAAGTTTGTTCAACTGACAGGACTTTTGCTTCTGTCAACGTGCTGTTGGAGCGTGGTGGCTTTTGTTAGATTTCCTGCTCCGTCTCTGTTTGGAGAAGCTGGTTTCAGTGGAAACAGAATTCCTGTTCAGTTTGATTTATTTATATCTGGGTGACAGAAGGATGTCCAAGACAATTCCCAGGAAGCTATAGGCTCCTCACACACCGGCTAATGCTAACGCTCTCTTGCACTATAATTTAATGTTAATGTAATATTTAATTTAATTTAAAAAAATGTATTCTCAACTTAGACCTAATTTTATTATTTGGAGACACTTAATTTATAATTTTGCCAAAAATTACATTATTTATTTTAATCTATCTATTTATTTATTAAGCAGTTGTTAATACTTTATCTAGTAGTTTATTAATGCTTAATAATGCACTAAGTGACGTTAATAAAGAGACCCTTATTGTAAAGTGTTACCTTTTAATGTTAATGAGGGCTGACTAATCTGGAATGGCTAAAAATAAATAAATAAATAAATAAAATAAATAACTGAATGAAAAAAAATTAAATAAATGAATAAATAAATGAATAAATGAACAATTAAATAAATAAATAACTGAATAAATGAACAATTAAATAAATAAATGAATAAATAAATAACTGAATGAACAAATAAATAAATAAATGAAAACTGAAAAACCATGTCCAACTTTTACAGGGTTGACTACCTTCCAGCACAATAACCTCATATCAAGTTAAAGCACGGCGGTGGTCTTGTCATTATTTGGGCCCGTTTGTTGCATCTGGGACAGAATTACTAAATGTCACCTGCTCATAAACTGGATTTTAGGAGCATCCAGCCCATTTGGTGAAAGAACAATAGATCTGATGGATAAACCCATGTCTCAGGACCTGCAGCGAGCGCGTTACAAACGACCCAGACAGGAAGTCGTTTTTCATGAAGAGAAGAGCTAGAGTTGCTTTGATCAACTGTAGCTGGAAACATTCAGTTTGAGACACCGCTGCTCTTCATCTAAACTTTACACAGATTCAACTTTCACTTCCTCTGTCTACCCGTCTTCAGCATCTGCCCGTGTCTCACAGAAATAGCTGGTATTCGTTAGCTGGAGCGTCTTCCTGAAGCTGATGGTCATTTAAAATTAAAACAAACTGTAGGAAGTCGTGTTTCCTGCTGCAGAGACAAAAAGATCTTCAGAAAGCAGAGAAACGGCTGAGCTGATGGTCAACTATTCAGTTGCAGCAGCTTGGTTTGCTTTATGAAATCTAATGTTTAAGATAATGTTGAAGATAATTTTTCAGGGACACCACGTCACACACAGGATGTACTTAGAACTGGAATGCTGCATCAGAGGAAAGTGCAGCTTGTTGTGTCAACAGTAGATCATGTGTGTCCTCCATGGAGCAGGTCTGCTCCACCTAGAGAAGATGTGACAGCACATCATTATTTTCCACCACATTCATGAAATTTAGAGTCAAGAAGGAGATTCTGGTCACTTTTATGTGGCTACAGCTCAATAAAACCAGAATAAATTCATCTACATGCGCCTCTTGTGAGAACTTTGTGTCCGTTGATCTTTCCTGGTGCTGAGGGACGTTTGGAAAAGCCTTCCCAACAACCTTCAGCTTGATTTATCTCCTCAGACGAATGCTCTTCTGGTGTTTCTGCTCTCACGCTGGGTCCTGTTCCACCTCAACAGTGACTGGAGCTCTAGGTCTTTTGTTCTCCTGCTCGTGGCCAGTAGATGGGACATGGTGTGCTTCAGTTCACCCCCCTTCCTCCTCCTCCTTCTACTTTCCTCCTCCTCTTTCTTTTCTTCTTTCACTGAGGAAGCAGATGGCATTTACTGTTGGTTATTTTCCTTTTCATGAAAGCCCTGTTAGATATTCTTAGCTCAGAGACCACATGGGGCAGATGTGACCTTGCTATGGGAGTGGGGACAACTCCAGCCCGCTGCAGGTCATTTACCAAAGACCTGCAGCGTGAGTGTGTTAACTCACAGGGAAACTACGCGACGGTTCTGGTCATATTTCTTCTTGTTCCTCTCAGATTTCTTCTCCTCTAGGTTCATGATTGTGGGTTTTTTTTTCTGCTGATAGCGTGTTAGTCCTTCCTTCCTCTCTCTTCCTCCTCACACATCCTGGGGGACCCTCATTTCAACAACGTGCCCCCCCTCTTCTGGCTCCCTCCTGTATGCAAAGCAGGTGTCAACCAAGACAAGGAGGACAGCGACTACCTCACACACAAAATAAAAAAAATGAAAAAGGCGACAGGGTCTTGAGGGTGAACACACACACACACATGCACCCACCCACCCACACACACACACACACGCACGCACGTCCCGTGGGCTGGGTTTGGGGCTGGGGGACGGGGACGGGGAGAGCTGGAACTGTCTGTCTGTCATTAGTATTCCAGCAGGAGGCTCCTGGCCCGGCCAGACATCTGAGAGGAGCAGCCGCAGCAGATAAAGAAGAAGCCATTAATCCACGGAAGATTACCAGGACTGATACTTTATCCCACCGTAATACAGCAATGCAACCAGACTCATTCCATTTACAGTGCCGTCAGAGGAAGAAAGAGGGGGAACGAGAGGAAAGAAGGAAAAGAAAGGAGGGGTGAGCTCACCTTGTGGACGGCAAGACACACAGAAAGCCAGCTTGGCTTCTTAACTCTGGTGATTTGAATTTCCTCTTTGATGGAGCAGGGGTTGGGCAAAGTCGTGAGCGTATGCGTGTGGGCTTGCATTTGATTTGGAGATGTTTTGAATTCAGAATAGGTCACCCCCCCAACACACACACACACACACACACCCTACCCCCACCTCCTCGTCCTCCTCCTCCTCTCTCTCCAATCACTGTGCCACAGATGGCCACTGTTTCAGAGATCTTAGTTTGTCCAAGGAACAGCTGGCTGTCTTCTCCTCCACGCTGAGTCTGTTTTAAATCAAACATCCTCTAATAAGAGCGTTTGCATGGGTCTGCGTGCGCTCCATTAAGTTCCTCTGCAAACACGAGTTGAGCCACTTAAACCACGGTGTTTGTCGCGCTCTCTCCTCAAGGTGAGCATCAGTCATGTGATGAGAAGAACATGATACAACCACCCCTCCACAGATACAGTAGAGCTAAAGGGAGAACAATGGCAGCAGCAGCAGATGCAGGAGATTAGATTTGTGCACGTGAGCTGATAAAGCTCGGTCACAGTCGGGATTTCTGGATGATGAAACAAAACCAGGAGGAGGAAGAGAAGGAACTGTTGACTCAACAAGCCGCTGCTGACAGATGAGCTGAGGAGAGAGGAGGGGCCAGATAAAGCAGACAAAGGATCCTTAGCCAACAGGAAGGAAGGAGGGAGGAAAAAGAACAGAGACACGGAGAGAAGGATGAAGGTGAAGAAGAGGGAGAAGAGTGTCCACCAATGGTACGGCACTGAGCTCATGTGTCCTGTAAAAATCCAATCCCTCAGAGTTGGCAGATAGTGTTACCATGAGAACAGCAGCGGGGTTATTGTGAGCGAGGAGAGACGGGGACAGGCCAGACTTGCTCCAGCAACCATCTGTTACTTCAGCTTACCCTGGCACCAGGACCCACCTGCCTCTGGAAGGAATGTAGAAGTTCAACCAGGAGAGAAGGCTGCAGGTCGCACAGCGCCGTTCACCTCCCAAAGCAGCTAAGCAGGACTTCTCAGGAAAGGGCCTTTTCTGGGTTTTTATTTTTTAAATCAGTTAATAAAAGAAGGAAGACATTTTTATCACTGTGTTTAAAACGAAGGTGAAAAAACATGAAACTGCAGAGAAAATATTAGGCTTCAGATCATGGAACATTTTAACCTTCTGGTCAATCATTTGGGAGAATAAAAAATTAAATAAATAAATAAATAAATAAATAAATAAATAAATAAATAAATAAAATGTTCAACCTTACCTGACATGATTATTGTTACCCTAAATAAAATAAAGCTTGTTTTTTCATCATTCCTAAATGCTCCGCTCATTCCTGGCCTGGGTCAGCTAAGCCATTGAATCCCAAAGTTGAGGTCAGGACCCCAGTTTGGGTCACATGACACAAAGTTTAGGGTCTGGAGACGATCTCCAGATATTAAAATAAACACAATTATTTTGCTTTAATTGTAACATAGAGCTCCTTCAGTGGAAGCCTGCTGCAGCCTAGTTGTATGAAAGACTTGTCCTTGTTTCCAGCAGCAGTTAGACTTCATAATTGTCCCAATAATCCCAGTCAACAGGCCCGCCACTTCTCCCAATACTTGCGTTGTTTTACCCAATCTTCATTGTTGTTACGTTATGTGTGTCTGCACTCATGTTGTGTTGGACAGTTTCTCTCCATTTGTCTCTGTGTTCATTTCTGAAACTTCTCTGTTCGTGCTCTTGGACACACACACACACACACACACACACACACACACACACACACACACACACACACACACACACACACACACACACACACACTTGAAACTGCAAAATGTATTGCTAATTGCACAGTTCATACTATTCTGAGTAGGCCACTAGAGGTACTTCATGCACAGTATTATCAGACGTTACCACAAAGTATTTCCAATTGATCAAATGTTGTGAACCCATAATGTGGTAGTTTGACTTGATTTGATTTATACCTTTAATTTAATTGTGGATGTTTGATATAATCGCCTGATATTGACATTAAAATGTAATATCAAAAATGATCGGTATCACTTTTTACTCTTTTAATGACACAACCTTCACCTACCACACACATATTATACATCAAACTTCTGCTACTTCTCCTCTGACTCCAAATGTCAAAATATGACAGATCTGGTGTTTAGTTTTTCAGATATTTTTGTTGGTTTGGCACAACTGGTGAAACTTAAATTGAAGTAGTTGTCATAATTTGTACAGATAATCTTTAAAGTTTTATAAGTAAGAATTCTACAGTGAAATAATCAGTAAACAGTCTAATGTCTGCAGGAAGGTTACATTAAAGCAGATTTCATTCTCAGACAGCTGGGGGGTTGCCAGGTTCCTTCCTTTTAAAGAGGCCAAAGAGAGATGTAGTCATTGTTTACAATCTGTCCCGCCTCCATACTTCCTGGTTCCAGAGCCAAGTCTGCACCTGCAAACACGGCTGCGTCAGCATTTGTAATTTGACACCGGCCGGCAAAAAGCAGCAGAGTTGTGGAAAGATAGTTAGCCAGTAAACAGGAGCGACCCAGAAGTTATTTCTTGTACCTCTAAGAAGCCACGACATCTTTTGGTTTTACTTTAATATTAGGTGAAGGAGGCTAGAGGCTAACATTGAGCTAACAATGCTAACAATGAATTAGACCATACCATACCATTTTATTTATATAACACTTTTAGCACGGCATTACAACCAACCAAAGCGCTTCACATAAAAAAAAATTAAGATTTAAAAAACACAAGCTAAAATAGTCCTGTGCTACATAAAAATAATTAAAAAACAATTAAAAAGCATAAAAAAACAACGAACTAAAACCAATAAAACAGAGTAAAACCCTAATATAAAATACACAAATTTAAAATTGAACAAACAAGGTGGAAAAACTTAAGGATGTTAGTGCTTTATGGTTTAAGAGTTGAAGGCCCGGGAGAAGTAGTGGGTTTTTCGGCGTGATTTAAAAACGGCGATAGAGGGCGCTTGCCTAACCTGAAGAGGTAATGAGTTCCAGAGTTTTGGGGCACAGACAGAAAAAAATCAAATAGTCAGCTCTAAAAATATCTCAAGCTACTTTTTCAATTACTAACAACTCAATATTACAGTTAAGTGTATTTATCTAATCAACTGACTGTGTTTGTCTCGTCTTCATGTAATCTAGAATCTTCTAGTGCTGATCCATAACTGGCAACAGTTGCTCAGAGCGGACTTTTTTGTTTTGATAAATAGACTGCAGTACCCAAATCTGACCACAAGAGGTCATTCTTATCATTAAGTTTGCATGTGATGTAATTTACCTCAAATTATTTGGTTTCTCTTTTTATGGGGAGGAGAAACGCCACATATATTGGTATTGGTTATTATCTGTATCAGAAATAAAGAGTTAGGTATCAGTAAAATAAAAAACATTATGGAACATTCCTAGAGTCTACTTGCTGCTGGTACGCCAAAATTACCCCAGTGTGGGAAAATAAAGGATTATTCTATTCTATTCTATTCTATTCTATTCTATTCTATTCTATTCTATTCTATTCTAGTCAATAATGCACAGCATTTTGTCAGTTATTTAAATGCATAATTAATTTCAAAATACAATTTCAAAATACAGTGCATGACATATTAATTATGAACAAGTGAAATACAAAAAAAGTCATTCAAGCTACACAATCAAGGCAAATTCATGGTTTATTCAAGATGAACGTATAAACTGAGCTGAAATTTCTGATCTTACCTCTAAAAATAGCTTCATCTAATAAAAATGTAAAAATTCCCCAGTGGCTATTTATGGCAATTTATTAGATAATAATGTATAATATAGATTTTGCTATCAGCCTTTATTACCATAGCAACAGTTTACTTTTAATGATGCTGTCCTCTTCTTAGTGATCTAGTTTTTGTGGCCTCAAAGGGAAAAAAAAAATTCAATTCCCCACCCATCAGTGACCTCCACAATTAAGAAAGCGACCAATCGTTTTACAGCGAGAGGGAGGTGGGAGTGAGTCATCTAGAGCTCTGGAGACTGAGGGTCCTCAATACTTCATCTTCACTGTCATTATCTGACACAGACCATAAGGTCCATGATGAGATCTGGAATAGCTCACAGTGAAATGTCTCAAGTAAAACATGAAAGGGGGCTAAAAATTCAACAAAATGACTTTTTCGCTTCCAGTTTATTTGTTTTATTAATTGCATCAAAAATAATAATGCAGCGTCAAAAAGGGATTCTTTGATTAAGCTGTGAAACTCAAAAATACTTTATGTATTTTAGCATCTTGGTCATTATTTATGAGTAACCCAAAACGTGTTCATTATTACATAAAAGCATACACTGGCATTCAGTCTTTTCATTTGTTGCTCAGTGATTTGAAAATACAGATTTCTTTTCCTGTATTTGCTTTTTTCTTTCTGCCTCATGTGAAGAATTAAGAAATCACTACAATAGAAACAACATGAAGGAAGATCTCAAAAAGCAACACATCACGCCCCCATCTAAAGAAATCAAAGAACAAACGGAAGCAGGATGTTTAAAGCGCTGCAGGATTTACTTGGTTAAAGTTAAGGTCAGAGGTTATGATGCAAAAATAAGACAGACACAAAAGTCCATTGACTGGACAGACGAGACAAAAGTGAAATCTTTTGGAAGGTATGAATCTTGTTCCATCAGGTGGAAAAATAACAAAGCATTTTAGAAATAAATCTCTATCAGAATATCCTGAAGCAGAACGTCTGACCTTTGACCTTAAAAAGTCGTTCATGCTGGAAAAACCCTTGAGGAGACACTCGTTTTACCAGTTATCACAAATGCTGGAGAAAGTTGTTGCCGTCATGAACCAGTTATCTAGCCCAGATCAGTCTAGCTACGCTCCATTGGAACCTCCGCTGCCCCAGCTAGTCTGGTGACTGGCCAATTACAACGCTCTATTGGTTTGAGGGGCGGGAAGTTGCTGCGACTGAGCGAAACTAAGATGGCGTTGGCTTGTTTGAAAAGGCTTTAGCATCAACTTTGGACTATTTAGATTTGGGCTTTTCTTTGAGTCTAGAGCAGATAGAGGTACTTAAGTTTATTTAGAAAAAGGATGTATTTGCATCTTCTTTGATGCAGTATAGTGGACTGCCTCTTTGACTAACATCTGTAGCGGTGAGTACGTCACGTTGTTTGTTGTCCAATAGCATGCAGAGACAGTTTGAAAGACAACCGCAGACTCCGCCCCTCGACTGAACTTTCTCAATGGGTCGTGGCCAGACTATATATTCACATATACAGGATGGCTTGCCAGGCTACCAGCTATCAGGTTTAGGGGTCAATTATATTTTCACATAAAACTAGGTTGGTTGTCTTTTTGTTTGAAAACTGCATTTTATCTACTCAGAACATCAGAAATGTGTTTGCTGATATAAAACATTTAATTGTCACCAAAAAGCAACAACATGGGAAATCTGAGATGACAATTACCTTACCTTTATTATTATTATTATTATGAAAAAGCACAGAAACTGTACATTCAGAATATCCATCCATCCATCCATCCATTTTCTCCCGCTTATCCGGAGTCGGGTCGCGGGGGCAGCAGCTTAAGGAGGGAAGCCCAGACCTCCCTCTCCCCAGCCACTTGGGCCAGCTCCTCCGGGGGAATCCCAAGGCGTTCCCAGGCCAGCCGAGAGACATAATCTCTCCAGCGTGTCCTGGGTCTTCCTTTGGGTCTCCTCCCGGTTGGACGTGCCCGGAAAACCTCACCAGGGAGGCGTCCAGGAGGCATCCTAACCAAATGCCCGAGCCACCTCAACTGGCTCCTCTCGATGTGGAGGAGCAGCGGGTCTACTCCGAGCCCCTCCCGGATGACCGAGCTCCTCACCCTATCTCTAAGGGAGAGCCCAGCCACCCTGCGAAGAAAACTCATTTCGGCCGCTTGTATCCGCGATCTCGTTCTTTCGGTCACTACCCAAAGCTCGTGACCATAGGTGAGGGTAGGAACGTAGATCGACCGGTAAATTGAGAGCTTCGCCTTTCGACTCAGCTCTCTCTTCACCACGACAGACCGGTACAACGCCCGCATCACTGCAGATGCAGCACCAATCCGCCTGTCGATCTCACGCTCCACCCTTCCCTCACTCGTGAACAAGACCCCGAGATACTTAAACTCCTCCACTTGGGGCAGGACCTCGTCCCATCCATCCATCCATCCATCCATTTTCTCCCGCTTATCCGGAGTCGGGTCGCGGGGGCAGCAGCTTAAGGAGGGAAGCCCAGACCTCCCTCTCCCCAGCCACTTGGGCCAGCTCCTCCGGGGGAATCCCAAGGCGTTCCCAGGCCAGCCGAGAGACATAATCTCTCCAGCGTGTCCTGGGTCTTCCTTTGGGTCTCCTCCCGGTTGGACGTGCCCGGAAAACCTCACCAGGGAGGCGTCCAGGAGGCATCCTAATCAGATGCCCGAGCCACCTCAACTGGCTCCTCTCGATGTGGAGGAGCAGCGGGTCTACTCCGAGCCCCTCCCGGATGACCGAGCTCCTCACCCTATCTCTAAGGGAGAGCCCAGCCACCCTGCGAAGAAAACTCATTTCGGCCGCTTGTATCCGCGATCTCGTTCTTTCGGTCACTACCCAAAGCTCGTGACCATAGGTGAGGGTAGGAACGTAGATCGACCGGTAAATTGAGAGCTTCGCCTTTCGACTCAGCTCTCTCTTCACCACGACAGACCGGTACAACGCCCGCATCACTGCAGATGCAGCACCAATCCGCCTGTCGATCTCACGCTCCACCCTTCCCTCACTCGTGAACAAGACCCCGAGATACTTAAACTCCTCCACTTGGGGCAGGACCTCATCCCATTCAGAATAACTACACATAAAATTCACACCAAACTTTTGTAATTTTTTGTTTTAAAATGTTTTTTCTTATAAAAAAACACAAGTTACAAAATTTATTAATTTTATGAAATCAAAAGTCGTTGTTCTGGATCATAAATGAAGGAATTAAACTAGCCTTTAAGAATTGTCAGTAGCTTTACCGGCTAAGAGCTGGAGCTCCTTTTGTTGCGGGGTGGTGTTGTCATGCCAGAGTCTAATGAATTCTTTAAAGCTTCTCTGAAAGGAAGAGGCTGCAGATGTCTCTGAGCAGGGAAAAGGGTTTTAAAACAACTGCAGCATTTTTACCTTCATTAATTACTCTTTAAAAGCAAAGTGGAGTACTTAGAGAAAACCTGCAAACACAAAAAGGAACATTTTAACCCCTCTGTGCTAAAATTTAAACCTTCTTACAGTGAGATGACAGCGCTTACAGCCACTTCACCAAGAGCATTTCTTCATATTTCTATAAAAATTACAGATGTTGTGTTTTTTTCTGGAGAAAACTAGCACAACCCTAACCCCCCAAAAAAATCTTGAATATGAAAAAAGAAAAAAAATTGTATACATTTTTTTGGTATGTTGTGCTAAACGCACATATTTCTTTAAAAACACAAGACATGCTTCCTTTTTCTAAAGAGGTAATTGTTTGCTTTTTTAAACATGTATCATAAAAAAGCAAACCGGAGATTTCTGCTGGTTGACCTCCCTTTTTTAACTCCTCTGTTTGCTGAACTAGAGCCGTCCAGCATGTGGAAGAACACCTCTTTAGCTCTTGGTTCTCACAGACCCGTTTCCAGAGAGTGTTGCTGTGTGTGTGCGTGCGTGCGTGCGTGTGTGTGTGCCTTCCCTGTCGTAAGTCAAGATGGGTGAGTCCATGAATGTTCAGTGACAGTGTGATGTAAATCTGTCAGGCTTTTCAAATCCTAGTGTTTCATCATCTATTTTCTATCAGAAGCTAACCCAGGAGCTAAGTGTAGGAGACTATTTTAATGTTCAGCCTGCATGCCACTTAGGTCTGCCTTCAGCCCTCTGACACGGTGCTCCACCATGCTGGAAAAGGTGTTGTTCAGCACCAAACTGGATTTGGATGGTCGGGAGGAGTTCCTCTTGGAGGATGTTTAGGTACCATTCTGTACTCATTCTGTCCACTCCCTTGGATGAGAATTATCTCCTTTTTGGCATGACACAGAGAAAAGAGACTTCTTTGCTGCCCTTCTTGATGTTGGGCCACTCTCCAAAAGTCTTCTCCTCATTTTACCTGCCTGCACAGGGGTTGCACTAATCCCACATCTGGATTAACTTTAATAGAAGGTCTTGGTGCTCCTAGACTTTCTTGGGCACTGAAGCGTTTCACATATGGGTCAGTTGGGATTATGTTTATCTTAATGGCAAAGGTGGACTTTGCTGTTCATTATAATTCATCTGATCACTCTTCATTCTGGTAGTTATGCAAACTGCGGTCATAAAAACAGAGGTGGCAAAACTTTATGAAGATGCTTGTTTGACCACGGCTGAAATCTTCATGAAAAATGTTGAGCACAGTCTGTGGAGATTTGTATGTGACCACATGGTCTTGGTGTGTGTGTGTGTGTGTGTGTGTGTGTGTGTGTGTGTGTGTGTGTGTGTGTGTGTGTGTGTGTGTGTGTGTGTGTGTGTGTGTGTGTGTGTGTTGGCCAAATCTCCAAATCGTTTGCATAAATGGGTCAGAGTTTTTGAAAAGGTGCATAAAGTCTCTTTTCAGTTCCATCTGTATGAATAAACTCCAGGCCTTTTGTTGGAAGCGGAGCTCAGCTTGTGTGTGTGCCGATACGAAACGGGAGCAGAGATTTAAAATTGCATCATCACTTCAGCTGGGATTCTTTAACACAGGCTCGAGAAGAAGAAGAAAAAAATGTCTGAGAGAGCAACGTTCTCATGCACACACATTAATAACACCACCTGCGGTCAGCACATCTTTTAAATCTGTACCGGGTCTCCTCTTCTCACCCCGTAATCTCATTTTAGTCTCACAATGCACTTCCTCCCTACTTCACCTCATCCTGTTTCCTCTGAGCTGAGAACATCTCAGCCTTGCTTTGAAATCAGGAAATGAAAGAGAAAGTGTAAGAATTTGGGCAGAGTGAGGAACCATTCTTCCATAAACACTGCATGATAAAGGCTACAGAGGCACGCTGAGAGATAGAGCATCACCGTTTGCAAGGAAGGGTTTATTCCCATTGGTGGATGGCTTTTTCCCCCACTGAGTAAAGCTCCTGCTGAATGATGTGGTCTGTCTATGTTGACAGGCTGAAGATAAGGAAGTGCCCTCAGGTATTAGCTGTCATTGCTTTTCACCAGGAAAAGGGAGCAGAGGAGCTACCTTCCACATATTTTTTCTCCTTCCACCAGAGCGAAGCACCTTTTCCTCCTCATTCTGGGTGAATAGAGGAAATTCACAACAGCAAAGCCTTCGACTCTCATTAAAGTCAGCTGCAAAGCCAAGTGCCACCAAAGGAGCACAATATTTGAGGCAGATGAGTAATCAATCTGGAAGCCGGTGCAAAATTTCAGATGTCCATAATGACTGTCGCAGAAGGAAGTGAGCGACACACAAACAGCCTCTCTTACAGTCAAACTGTGATGGAAATAAATGTGTTATTGACCATTAGCCCAGCGCTGCAGAGCAGAACTAAAATGTCCTGCATCTTAGAATGTCACACACCCATGCTGGGTGTGTGAATATCTGTGTGTGATCAGGTTTTTAAATATGTAAAGGACAAAGGTGTTCCCAATAAAAAGAAACATCTATCCAGTCTTTGTAGAATGATATCTTTAATCAGTGTGAAGTGATTTGAAATGGGAATAACCCCCTAAAAGCAGCCGCAATCTGGATAAAACCACATTATTACACCTCATCTAATAATTAACTGCAGCCCGTTTTGGCTAAAAGTGGAGCAGCGCAGCCTGACGCTCCATTTCCTGCATATTCAGCAGCAGATCAAGAAGGTTGCTGTAGTCTGAGAGAGGGCAACGCTATTGGTAAAGCCATTTAGTTTTCTGCCCACTTTGGAAATATGGAGCTGAGATTTAGCAATGAGTCAGCTCTTTTCACTTGGGGAATGAATCATTCATCATGGCTGCCAGCATGGTCCGAGATCGGGGATGAAGAGGAAGAGGAGGGAGGGAGGGAGGGTTGATCAGGACCTGATGGCAAGTTCCTCTGCTGACTCCACATGAAGCTGATGGAGCTGCTGGCTCCTCCAGCAGCTGCTCGGGCTTCTATCAGAATGAAAAAGACACGGGAACAGGAAGGCTGAGCTGGTTTGGTTCCAACCCAGCAGTTAGTAATTCAATAAGAATCTCACCTTTGTTCAAGGAAATAAGAAAAGCTTTCATCAACTTCAATGAAATCTTTTCTAGGATTGCAGGAGTCATTAAGTAATTGTGTAATTGTGCTAATGAAGTCAAACTTTTTGACCACAGAGATAGGTCTGAGGAGGAAAACCAACTAGGAGAATAGGACTTCCGATCAGGAGTCTAGTTGGAAAATGTTAGTAGAGCTTAAATGTCCTCATAGATTATTAGAATAAGAGCATTAAGAGACCGTTAGACCTTGACTTGAATGTGCAAATGAAAAGGAGGAGGTGCCATATTTCCCTTCTGCTGCAGAAATCCTTGACTTTTTTGTCTCTGTCAGATTTTCACCAAAGACGTCTGCAGGAAGAAGAAGTTGGATGTGCAGCAGGGAATAAGGGAGCTGAGAGTTGTAGTAGTGCATGAGTGATAACCAGACTTGGAAAGGACTCAAATAACTTTTACTCTAGGACAAGTGAGTGTTTTCAGGTTATGGAGAGAAACCCGAGAACCAGAGAGAAGGAGAACAAGAAGAAAAAAGGTAAGAATTCAGGTGTTTTCTTTGACATCCACATCTGAGGAGAGGCAGGGGGTTAGCAACAGAGAGACAGTTGGAATCCAATAACCAGACATAAAGCTGTGATGCAGACTCAAAGGTCACTAAATAAATTAGCTGATAGAATCATCAAATCCAATCTACAACCCAAGCAAGTATGTCAATCTTTCTGGCTAAAACCAGGGCACACATGATGTTCCAAACTTTCAGATTCAATAGGGGCAAGAAAATGTCCGAATCACACACTTGAACAAAGTACAGACCTACTGGTTCTACTGGTTTGTTACTTGGGTTTCCTTCAGTGATTTTCATCTCTGTTTTTTGACAGCTTAGCATTAACACAGAGTAACAAGTGATACATGAATGTTCAAGAAGCTGCACCTATGTCAACATTGGATTAAGTGACTTGTCTTTTGTTTCTGATCAACTGAAGTTTGACACTTGACATCAGTAGAAAAGCACCTGTCAGTTTTTGTGGGTTTGTTGTTGAATGATGATTCTCAAAACTTATGGATTCTATGTTCTTCAGATCAAAGCTCCGCGGATGTCTTGGTATTCTTTTCTACAACAACAAAAATAGGGTTTTTTTCCTACTGAAGTCAAGAAGCATCTTAACTGATTGATATTGATATCGGTTTATATTGGATTATATCGTTATATCGGTTAAAAAGTCGATGCACACAACATATTATGATATAACATGATACAGTACAATAAACTTGGTTGTTTCAGCGGTTTCTTAGAAAACATATATTTTTATATATTTTAAAAATCTTTATATAAATACTAGAAGTGGGAATTTAATGCGTTAATTATGATTAATTAATTAGAAAAAAATAACGCGTTAAAAACAATTTACGTACTTATCCTTTAAGCCAGAGGGTCCCCAAATTGGGGGATGTTGAAGTTTAGCAGCAGAATCCATGCCCTAAATATCAATATAGTCAAGCTGCACCTCTAAAGAAAGCTCAGAACCTTGGCTACAAGACCATGTAATTATTTTTTATGTGCTCAAAACACAACTAAAACTAGAATCAAATGAGTGATCAGAAATCCCTCTTCATGTGTTTTTGCCTTCATTTCTGTCTCTAATCAAATCAAATTGCACACACATTCTACCAACCCATTATTATTATTATTATTATTATTATTATTATTATTATTATTATTATTATTATTATTATTACTATTATTATTATTATTATTATTATTATTATTATTATTATTATTATTATTATTATTATTTTAAAGATAATACCATTATCAAAATGTACTTAAAATAGTATTGTACTTTTAGGTCTGCCAGTGATTTTTTTTTTAATAGAAATTAAAAGAGCTTGTGTTTACAATAATAATGTCAATGACTATTGTTTGATTCTCTGTCTCATTATTTTTAATTTTAAAAAATTGCTTTCGGGGCAAATTTTCTTGAACGATTAAAATGCGATTAATCAAGATTAATTCATTATAAAGCCTCTAATTAATTAGATTAATTTTTTAATCGAGTCTCACCCCTAGTAAATACACAACTGAGCAAACATATCACAACCTAAGCCAACAGTATCATACATATTTTAGTGACTTGGGACATTTCATTGAGTTACAGATTTTATTTGACATTAGTATGTGCTTGAAATTTCTTTCCTTCTCAAAACTAGTGAGACAGAGTGAGAGCAGGCTTTGTTACATCTATAGGACACCCTCACCCAGAGGGCTGTGGAGAACACTGGAAAAGAGAGGAGGGGTGGAAGGCAGAGGGGAGAAGAAAACAGAAGAAAAGTGACATTGGAGCGCAGCATTTCTGGGAATACGAGGAGAGCAAAAGAGAAGGGAGTCGAGCTTCAGAGAGGCATCAAGTGACCACCTCCCTTCTCAGTGTTGAAGGTGAAGCTGGCTGGAGGCCACCAGAGGGGTGGAATCCATCACAATGCAGGTTCAGTGACTCATGGAGCATCTAGAGGGAACAGTGAGGTTCCTTTATGTAAAACTTCTCAGAGACAAACTGCATTCTCTGTTTCAGGAGTTCACTCACTCAGCTTCTGAACCACTTGTTTCTCACTAGGGTCACAATGAGCTGGTGTTTATCTCCAGCAGTCGTTGGGTGAGAGGCTGGGGACAGATCTCCATACAAAAGAGAAATTAAATAATTCAGGACCAGCTGAAGAGGAAGAAATAAGAACAGGACAGCGATAGAGTCTATTATATTTTTACACAGAAAATTAAAATGTGATCCAGTGGATTTAATTGAAACTGAAAGGTTTCTTCAGAAAGTTGAGTTTTTCAGAAGAAGGAAATGGACGCACTAATAGAAATGAGGATCAGAGGAGTTTCTGACATTTGAGAACAGGAAGAGGAAGTCCTCCGTCACAGGAAATGTCTGAAGACAACAGGGAAACAGGTGTGGCCACCATGTGGTCCAAACACATCAACATGTGGAGAAGTTCATGTTAAGCAGACTCTACTTTACATCTACATTCAAGATTTACTCTGATTCTAAATTTAAGCTCTGAAAATGACCCAGAACCTCTTTAGTTTGTCCAGACTGGTTTGAAGCCAATTAAAAAAAAAGTTTGAGCAGAATTCAAAGGGTGGTTAGAAACATGTAACTCATTTTAAAATAGAGTCTAAAATAGAAATAAAAACAAAACAAACTAAAAACATGTTTTAGGTGATGTTGGTCATCTGAAGCCCAATGCAATGGCCTCTAAACTAAAAATCACATTGATAATTTCTTTACAATACACCCAGCTAGTTGTGTGAAAATGACTTAAATTCTTGGTCTTTTCACTGAATGCTATTATAATGCTTCATTCTTTCTTAATGAGAGGGAAGTTGTTCGATATCAAATGAAGATCAGGTTTTTCCCTGTGATGAAGTTTTTTAATTGCTTTAAAAAAATTACGACCATCACTGAGCCGTCATTTAGGCTGATAGTAAATAGTTACCAAACTGTGTTGTTTCAGCTTTAAAAGTGTCCTAGAATTAAAATTTACCTTGTTGTTGAATAAAATCAGCTTGGGGTGTCAAATGTAGCATACCAAAAAGCTTGTGTTATATCCAATCTGCTTTCTTATGTATATTTGTTGTAATGGCCACAGAGAAACAGTTTGTTATGAGAAAAGCTGATTTAAAGGTTGACTATGGAACAATTTAATAAAAAGCTATATTTTTTAAAAAATCCCTCCACAGGGCGTTTAGAGGTGTGCAGAATGAAGGTACAGTATTTCCTCTAAAAGCTATATTTTAATTCAAATAATAATCAAATATTTATTTTGACGGGCACGACACTGGGTTTATGTTTACAGTAGAGGGCACCATTGCGGGTTTCCAAATACTGTAAACTAGGGATGCACCGATACCGATACTGGTATCGGTATCGGGCCGATACCGATACAGATACCGATACCAGAAAAAAGCTAACCGATACCAGTTGCCTGAAAGTGGCTTCACTGGGACTTGTCATTTCTGTTGTAGTTTTCTATATTGACCAATAGGTGGAGCTGTTTCAAACATTGTGAATGAAAGCAGAAACAGGCTCACACCTGAAAATGCAGAGATGACTATTTTCATCAAAAAGAACCTGCTGTTCATGTTTCCCAAAAAAGCCTGTATTCCAATTCATTGCATTTTTGTGTGTGGTACAAGTATCGGTATCGGTAATCGGTATCGGCGAGTACTCAGATCCAAGTATCGGTATCGTATCGGTTTGGAAAAAAGTGGTATCGTTGCATCCCTACTGTAAACAGTCCACTCGCCACAACGAGGCTGGCACTGTGGAAAATGGCGGACTCGGCAAGTCAAGCAGCTGCTTCTGAGCCCAGAAGATGTCGTTATCCTTCTCAGAAGAGGAGCGACCATAAAAGATCTAAAACTAGAGTGAGTTTAGGTCGTCACTGAACATGGTGCTGGCTGGTCACTTCACGTATCAGCAGCTAACCTGGCATCCTGACGGCTGGAAACCTTGTTCTATTGTTGCAACTACAACCTCCACACACTAGATGTCGCTTTGGTGTTCATATTCCATATTCCACCTTTAAAACTTCATAAGCATAGACACACATCTTTAAATTAGCATGTCCCAACTCACTTCAATGTCAGAAATACGCTAGCCTGAGCTACTGCTAACGCTAGCCTGAGCTACTGCTAATGCTAGCCTCATCCTTGTTCAATGAGAGGCAAATAGCAAAGAAAAATGTTGGACCACTTACGTTCCAGGACAAATTGGTAATATCCAGACAGTGAATGAATGCCAGATAGATCCTCAGTTTACAGTCCGGTCTGACAGTGTACAACTTTGGACAATGAGTCAAGAGCAGATAGAGGTAGTTAAGTCCTTTATTTAGAAAAAGGATGTTTTTGTGTCTTCTTCGACAGTGTATGGCGAACTGCCCCATTGACTGATATCTGTAGCGGTGAGTACGTCACGTTGTTCGTTGTCCAATAGGATGTGGAGACAGTTTGAAAGACAACCTTAGATCCCGCCCCACAGCTGAGTTCTCTCTATGGGTCGTGGCCAGACTATGTTCAAGGGTGGCTTGCCAGGCTAGTGTTATAGAGCCACCAGGGTAAACCAGCCAATCAGTCCAGAGTGAGTGGGCGGGGCAAACCAGCCTTTACATTGTAGGGCTTTGTTATAGGGGTTGTGTTAGTCCATTTATCAGGGCTCCTGGGCCATTTTGAGCCCCAACAATGTTTCATGTGCTATATGGAGGCTCAAAGAACAACTTTCAATTGTAATTAATTAAAGTTCTAAGCCACATTTAAATGGGTTTGATTTAAAAATTCATAGCATTTAACCAGTTAGATATTTATTAGTTGTCTTTCAAAA
Source organism: Aphyosemion australe (assembly GCA_006937985.1). NCBI lineage: Eukaryota > Metazoa > Chordata > Actinopteri > Cyprinodontiformes > Nothobranchiidae > Aphyosemion > Aphyosemion australe. Next base: position 150,980 of record SSNS01000074.1, read on the forward strand.
TGTCCATGCCACACGAGGAAAAGCCCAGTAGCAATACCACCCTATTTTTGTAAGGCACTGACTGAAAACATCCTCAAATCCACCACCAGAAGCTGGTTCTAATCTGTCTCCTCCTACATCAAGGACAAGCTCCAACACGATGTGCTCGCCGTTGAGTGGGTTAAAGGCTGTCAGCTGCCCTCCATGGAGGAGCTGCAGGATGCCAGGGACACAAAGAAAGGAGGGCAGGAGGTTTCTCTGTTGAGCCTGCAGACCCAGGCAACCATCTGCTCTGCTCTGGATGTCTTTCTGTCGTAGACATCGGATCCTCCGCACAGCCTTGAACTTTTCTGAAAAACCCACCAGTGGTACCTCACTGATTTGCACCAACCATCTATGACTTTTTAGAAAATACTCTCAGGTAAAAGCTCAAATTACTATCCACTTAATCTGTGTAGCTCAGATTCTGTTTAGCGGATGGCAGCATGGAGCTCTGAGTGCAGTTTCCATCACACCAGAGGGAGCCCCAGTCGCTGCTGTGCATCGCTTTGCCCCTCTGCACTTTCTAATTCCTCGTCCCTTATGATAAATTAATGACGGATATCACCGTGCCAAGGTAACTGCCATTATGGCGCGGTGATTGAGGACTGCTGAACTGAAGCAGTTGTTTATACGGTCTCCCCGGTGTAAAGTGCTGGTGTGAGTCTGTGTGATGACAAGGGTCATTAGCTCAGGGAAGGTCAGCGGTGTTAAACTTATACTCTCAAATGTGATGGAGACTCACATCCAGCAAAAAAAGAGGAGCCACGTCTTTGCTTTCAGGTGAAACTGATTTAATATCATTAATAACTGGGGGGTTTAATGTGTTCTTTAAATCAGCCGTAAACATAGTTTTGTCGTAAAAGGAGAGAAAATATGTCATCTGTTGATGAATATTTGATATTGGCAAAGATTACATTTAAATGTTTTTCTTCTCATCTGAGGAGCTTTATCAGTTCAACATGAAGCTTTTAGGAGCTTCAATGATGCAAACAAACTCCCACTTCCACGTCTGGAAGATCTTAGGGGGTCTCTGTTCTCCTGGTCCAGAGTCGATTTGGTTATATTCCTGAAGTTGTGAAACTTTCCCTGCTATCTTTGCTAAGTTCCTCTGGAAAGAGTATCTGTTTGTTCTTCTTTTCTCCATTTATAGCCTAAATGTTGTAAAACAAGTGCTGGTATACGTTGTTTTCCTATAGTCGGTTTACCTCTGCTTAGTGCTGTCATGAGATTAAAATTTTTTTTGGATTAATTAATTATGACCTGTAATTAATAAATCTAATTAATCTCTTTTTTAATCTCACCTACTAATAGCTGAGAAAAGCCCTCATTTTGATGTATTTTTATTTAAATTCATTACATTATTGTGTCAGACTAAAAGATTAATATACAACATAAGAACTGGCTTTATAAAGTAATTTATTGTTTAACAGACTTCTAAACTTTCCTTTTCCATCACCAAGGCGGAATAATACTGTGCTCTTTTGTCAGTCTCCAATAATTTGAATTTAAAAATAAAACATCAGGTCCATATAGAATAATCTAAGTTAACAGATCAAGGAACACTTTTTTGATCAATGCAAATAATGATCACAGAACTTGTTACTAAAACATTTATCTAAAATTAAAATAGAGCTGTAAATTACAGTGCTGTAAGTTAGCATATCGAAACTGACAGTTTATCACAAAATATTACGCTTTTCACAAAATCTGACATGTGGTATGGCATGATAGTTAAATATAATTACATAAAATAAATAAAAATATAAAATAAAAAATCCCACCAGGTAGGCTAGAAAAGTCCCAGTAACGTTATAGATTAAAAATGAGATTAACGCGATTTTAAAAAATGCACTAAATGTGGCTGTAATGAATTAATCTCAATTAATCTCATAATTTGACACCCCTACCTCTGCTCGCCACTAGCGACAGGTGTTAGTCACGCGACCGACGAAAACCAATGTGTCCCCTGATGTCGCTACCCTCGCCCTCCTGTCACCTTCATCATACACACACATAGTGAGGCTGCAGAGCCCAAAATACACTTTCCTTTTCTGTAAAGTGTAAATAAAACAGATTGTTAAAAAAAAACTTTTTTAGCTTCAAGTTAGCAAATTTCTAATTGTTCAGGAACAAGCTCCTTGGTTTGTTTTGGTCCTCTGTCTGACGATACGCAAGATGTGTTAAGAAAAATGCTCTAAAATGATCGAAACAGTTTAAAATCCAGAAGAGAAAACTGGATCAGGATTAGGCTTGTTCTGCTCTCCAAACTCAGCATTAATCCCCACACGCTCCACGTTTTCATTCCTGCTTTTCCCTATTCAGTCATTTCCTCTGTTCTATATTTGAACCACATCGCTCACTTGTATTCATTCATGCATGTCTTAGCTGATATACAGTATGAATATTCCTATTAGTGGCTGCTACTGAAACCCATTTCTTTGTAGAACATTGAATTTATATTCATAGGCATGGTCACACATTTGAAAGTGTGTTGTAATGGGGGAGTCGAGTCCTCCTGCAGGAGGCTATGCAGGAAATAATGTTTGTTATATTTGCATCAACTGGAATGAGGCTGGGCTGCATGCAGCATGACACTTTTCCGCTGAAGAGAGAAAAGAAAAATTCATTGGATCCGTGACTCCGAGTCTGGTTTTTGATCTCCTGGCCTCAACGTGGGATGCAAATCTCACGTCAAGAAAAGTTGTTTCCTGTTCAGGAATACATTTTAGATGCAGAAGGTGGGACCGATGAGAGAAAACATATTAAAGAAATGAATGTACTCGTGTAAGCAGGGTGCATTTTTGTTAACATGAAATAGGAGAGAGGAGGCATAAGGAGGAAATAAAGGAGAGAACTTCAAGCCTGACAGTAAAATCCTTTTCTTATAGATAATATATCAGAACACAGATTATTCTCAACATCAGATTCTGTTAGTTCTGAAATATTTTTATAAGCAGAAATTATATAATTTATATTTTAAAAGGCTCGATTACACATGAAACAACAACAATAGTAGTTTTGATGGTGTTTTGTGTATTTCATATATATTTTTTACTTTTATATGTGTTTTTTTGTATATTTTAACATTGGAAATAATTGCAAAGTCACATTTTTGCCATAAAAATGAACAAAATCTCAAAAGACAATTTCTATTGCATCTGTTAAGGTTTGATGGCACCCAAGAATGTCCAGCAGCACCAGAGCCATCTCCTAGAGCCGATCCAGCTGCAGGACTGGTGCACCACCAGTGCTGAGATTGGTCAGGAATAGCAATGGGCAGGTGTGAGTGTGTAACCCTGTTCTCTTACACTTGTTTTTTTGTTCAGGGGACCCATGAGCCGATCAGAAGGGGACGAGTCTTCATCTCCCCGTAAGATGTGCTGTATTACTTTTGCTACAATCCATCTTTCAAACTGGATGGTCGTCAGTTTTTCAAGTTTCTTAAACACATTGATTGTAGTGGAAAACGATCTACAAGGGTCTGATCACAACAGCACCAGACTATTTATTATTTGGAAATTCTCAGCAGATTTATTAATTGTTGTTTAGCCACAGTAACACAGATGCTATGGTGGGAGTTGATCTTTGCACACAGGTGAGTCGTGTGAGCCACCTGTATCAAGAACGCATAATTAGTCCAGTCAGCTCTTCATAAAGGGGGACGGCTTGAGGGAATAAACTGTTTTAGAGGAGATTAATGCTGGCCTGCAGACGTCTGTAACATCTGCCAGAAGAGGAAGGAGCTGAAAACAGCATCCATGGTGTGAGGGATCAGTTTTCCTGCCTGCTTCCTGGTTCTGGATGCATCCAAGTCCAAGAGGGAATACAGAGAAGCATCAATGGTTCGTCCAGTTGTCTTCGCTGTCGTTTGCAGTCTGTTCCTGTTCTGCTGTGGCTGCATCAAACCACGCCATCAGATGGGCTTCCTGAGGAGGGAGGAGATGTTGCTCTCCATCTAGAAATGAAAGGTTGAATGTGCTGAACCAATTTACGTCAACTGGTTCCACTAAACCCAGCTGCTTAAATATCAAAACTAAGATAAAATTTCTTTTACCGTGAGTCTAGATAATCTAATATTGTTTATTAAATTGAGCATAGTGGACTTAAGTTTGTAAACGTTAATGCTGTCAACTCAAACGTAACATATTTTATTACAATTTAATGAAGCCAGTTCAGTTTATTTGACGTCTCTGATGCATGAAGGTTTGTGGATTTCATGACTGAATTCAATAAACTCATGTTCCAGTTAAACTACCTAGCTGGGTTAGGTAATTACAACTTCAGTTTTAAAAAAATAAACTTATCCCAAAACTAAAGTCTTGACCAAGAATAATAAACATGATAATGGGAGAATATTTCTTTGCCATCATACTCAGGTGTGTCCAACCTTGGTCCTTCAGAGACCCGATTCAACACGTTTCAGTTATTTCTCATGCTTCAATGCGCCTGATATTAATCTGTGAGCAGATGCAAACTGCATCGTTATTTCTAAGCAATGCACATCTGTCTGAGGTGGGCGGTCAAGGGACATAAAATCTCCACAGGTGGCACAAAGCATTCATGCTGTATTGGACGATGACTCCACGATCTGCTCTGCTCTCATTTAGCTTTTCTGCAGCAGAGCACTCGTGGTGTGTGTGTGTGTGTGTGTGTGTGTGTGTGTGTGTGTGTGTGTGTGTGTGTGTGTGTGTGTGTGTGTGTGTGTGTGTGTGACCTCACTTGCTGCCTCCGGCCTGCCAGGAAGCTGGTGATCCACTGACAGGCAGCATGGGACACACTGAAGTGGGACAGTTTGGGTAAGAGGATGTTTGGAATGATGGCTAAAGTCCACAAACAGGATCCTTATGTGGGTCTCTGGGCAGCTGAGGTGTTGCACAATGTAAATCAGGTCCATGTTTAAAAAACTGTGGGAGGAATCCACTGAAAACTTTACAACAGATGACAATATTCATGAAAAAGAGGACCAAAATCTTAGGAAAGGACGTTAGAGACTGGTGGAGGTTGAATAAAATAAACTGAATGGTTAAAGAGAGTGTTCAGGTTGTTTAAAGTGACCCATCCCCGTGGTGGGGAGCGGTGAGCTGCAGCTGTGGCCGTGCTCTGGAACTATTTGGTGGTTTAACCCCCCAATCCAACCCCTTAATGCTGAGTGTCAAGCGAGGAGGCATTGGGTCCCATTTTTTCAAAGTCTTTGGTATGACCCGACTGGGATTTGAACCCCGATCTCCCAGTCCTGGGGCGGACACTCTACCACTAGGCCACATTAACAACTTTTATTCTGATTTGTACTCGCTACCAACTGCGCCACCATGCAGCCCCAACCAAAATAACAATTGCTCTTAATTTTTCAACAGAAACCCATTTTAAAACTATACATTTAAAAGGAAAAATTAAAACTAGAGGTTTTTCTAAAATTGGAAACTTTTCTTTGAGTATTTATATAACATGTGAAACTTTGTTGGGGTTCAAAATGACCCAGCAACCCTGACATATGATAAAATACAACACCCCTCAAAATAAAAGCCCCACCCACTCAGCCAGGACATGAATATTGAATGAGCTGCATGCTGAGCAAGTGTGTGTGTGTGTGTGTGTGTGTGTGTGTGTGTGTGTGTGTGTGTGTGTGTGTGTGTGTGTGCAGGAGGTGAAGACTTTTCCCAGTCTTCCAGAACAGGGGTTCCCAAATTGGGGGTCGAGACCCACAAGATTTCAGGGGGTCCCCACAATTTTGTCTTTGCTTAGGTTGTGAGGTTAGCAAAATTTTATTTGTAAAATTACATTAATAAAATCCCAATAACACACCAATCAGACCTCCATATAAAAGTTATAACTCTGTATGTCTGTATAAAGTTTGTAAATGATCACATTTAATGTGTTTATGCATTTAGGAGTTGGGGTTGGGTGTCCTGGCTTGTCTTGGACATTGGCAAGGTGGTCCTCAAAGAAACAAATTTGGGAACCCCTGTTTTAGAAGGTCAGCAGCGCTCCAACATTCGTCTTTGTTATTTTTGTCTACTCCAACAAGGATATTAGCAGCTCAGGATAGCGGTAGCGGTAGCAGTAGCTCAGCCCAGCGTTAGCAGCTTGGCCTAGCATTAGCAGTAGCTTTGCCCAGCTTAGCATTAGACTGGCCTAGCATTAGCAGTAACTCGACCCAGCGTTAGCAGTAGTTCAGCATAGTATTAGCAGTAGCTCAGCCCAGCGTTAGCAGTAGCTCAGCCCAGCGTTAGCAGTAGCTCAGCCCAGCGTTAGCAGCTTGGCCTAGCATTAGCAGTAACTTGACCCAGCGTTAGCAGTAGTTCAGCATAGTATTAGCAGTAGCTTGGCCTAGCGTTTATATGTTGCTAATACTTAAGTGGGTTGGGACATGCAAATGAACGGAGGTGTGTCTTGGGTATTACATAATAAACCAACTTTTCTCAGAACGAACCGTTTCTCCCTCGCCTTTCAAGATTACTAATTATCACAGAAAGCAGGTCACGGCTCTGACTTTTTGGTATGCTACATTTGACCACCCAATCTGCCTTTATTCAAAAACAACAAGGTAAATGTGGCTTTTACTTTCTACTGCCCCTTTAAGGATGAATTTCTGTTCTCATAAAAATATTTACCTCTTAATTAATATTACTGGTCAAGCATACTCTATGTCTTTGTAGTGAATGGTTTAAAAAACCTAATTTAGACATGACAGCTTTCAAGAGGCAGTCCTGGTTCTTCGTGTAATAATTTTAAACATCTGCCTGCATTCCTCCACTGTCTGTTGGTGCTTCGTTCCAGAAGCAGTGGGAGAAGCAGAGGGGAACAGCCAAAGCAGCCTTCCTACAACATCTGGAACTAGGTCAGTTTCCACTGGTTCAGCTGCACCGAAATCCCACAGACCCTTCAACAAATTTCTTCCAACTTGTTCCCAGTTTTATCAGCGTAACTTTCCTTCCCTGGTGAGAGTTGTTGAACTGAGATCCCAGCAACATCAGAGAAGCATCTACAAGCTGTGCTGGAGGCTTTGTGGACACAAAGCTTTGGTCTCATGCCAGGGGTATTTCTTTAGCCCGGCTGGCCAGGGCCAGCATTGTCTGTGATTCAAACCACTGGTGTGACCCAGCCCAGAGGTGGAATGCTGAAAAGGAGAAAATGACCCTTTTGGAGGGGGAAAAAGAAGAGCACACGATTCAGGAAACACAATTATAACCAACTGGAGGAAATATACCAAACAGATAAATGGAGATTCAGCAAGTCATGTGGCTGGAAATGTAAAAATATGATTTAGTGTAAATGAGCATGAGGAGAGTTTATGGTGACGTGAAGACACTCTGGATATCTGAGGGAAACGCAGACGAAGAAGGTGTTATGACGAGGAGCTGCAGCGCTGTAACACCATGATGACAGGTCTGAGATTGGAAATATGATTGGCTAATCCTGCAGGATGAGCTGAAACACAGCAGCGTTCTCGAGACCAAGGTAAACTTTGTTGAGGACAGCGAGTTAATTGAAGTGTCACTCCGTTCCCCGTTTGAATGACACCTGGTACAAATGAGAATCCCCCGTTCGCTTCCCTCACACTTCCCTGCTCTGCATAAATCTCTCTTTGGAGGTCACTGACTCTGAAAACAGCAACCGGTCAGTTAGTTCACACCAATACCTTAGTCACTCTCAGGTATAAAACGGCTGCTTGGTTTTATGTGCTGCCAGAAAACTTGACTGACATACATATTAGCTTCTTTCTCCCAGGGCTCCGAGAAAACACATCATATTTCCTGCAACCTTCATTTTCTCTATTCAGATTGTGGCCACATCAAGGCGTCCTGGTTGCATACTAATTGCACAAAGCTCACCTCTGAGATTGGGCGAGACGTTTATGCAAGGGACGACTTTTCGCCGTCTCTGCCACAATGAAAAATGTCATCCAAGACAGGTTGCCAAATTACAAAGATCCCTCCGTGGAGAACCAGTAAGGATCAAAACACCAAAAAGATGTGATTGTTTGGGGACGAAAAGTCCACACTGTAATATAAACACAACCTTTCTTCATCTGCACACTCCTAAAGCAGCTTTTGTTTCTGTCTGCCTCTGATAAAATCCTAAATCCCTCGTTGTCTCTTCCTTTCCCCAGCTCTAATTCTACAACAACCACCTTTGCTTTTGTTTTCTAGTTAAATGACAAAATCAAGCCCCTTGGACTCTCTCCACTGATGAAGATCAGACGGGTTCGTTCGGGAGCTTTATCTACCCGAGAGGAAAGATGATCACAAATGGTGAAAATATTACAGCCTTTTGCACTTGGGGTGTTTGCAAAAGTTTTTAACTTAAATAAATGTTTTAGTGGAAACAAAGATGCCAATCTGAATGTGGAGAGTTGTATTTTTATTACAGTTTTTCTCGATTGCTAAGACACATTTCTTGAAAGCTGCTCTCCCTTTCTCTAACTTGTGAACACAAAACCCAATTTTCAAGCTAAATCCCCAAAACCTCAGACTCTTCTTTCAAAACCAAACTTTCACCTCAAAACAGTTCAATCTGTGCTCAAAACTAAACTATGTTGTCAAATCGTGCCCCGAGTCAATCATAATGACAGTCACTACTGAACAGTCACTAAACACTACGTAGAAAAATAGAAAACACAACGCTCAGGACATGAAGCTGGAGAAATAAATGTTTATTGTTCTCTGTAGGTGAAATGCATGTTGCAAAACAAAAATAACTGCATTTAGCACTTGTACAAAAAGACAAAACAGAAATCTTGTGCATTTGACACTTATGTACAGTAAGCCCATATACTAAAAATAAAGTACAAAATATACAAATACTACTGTAAGTGCAAAGAGCAAAGATTCCAGTACGTACAGGTTGGCATGTTATCCAGACACATTCAGTGTTGATTATGTAGTGATATACTGTAGTGGCCTAAATCACTTTTTCTGTATCACTTACAAAACTAGATCTATTTCTACAGAGACAACTGGATGCAGTGGAAAGACCCCATGAATACATCTATAAAGATTAAGCACTGTCTATGATCACTCACATCATTAGCCACAAGTGTGATCAATTTTTAGTTGTTGTGTTTAAGTGGTGACACCTGTGCTTTACTTGTGATTGACGTTTGTCACCTGTGCTCACCATTATGCAGCACAGGTGCATCACAATGAAAATGTGTTGACAAGTGGTGTCTAAACAGGTGAAACGTGCTTATGGTTTTGCCAAAAGAGTGATTGATTCAATCAGTGGGTTCAAGCAACTGAGCATTTGGTTCAGACAACAGGGTTTAGTGTTTTAGCAATTGAGAAAAAGTGTATTGAAGCTTCAGTTGCAGGGAACCTTCTCTAGAGTGGTCCTCCTCTGTTTGATGTTGATCTTTCACATTCCACAGGTATGCTTAAATTCAAACACCTCTCAAATCATTTATCTGTCATCTCTGGTCAAAACTCAACCACACCAATCCAAAAAAGACCAATCCAAGTCCTCCAACACACACACGTCACCCCGCTCCTCATCCAGCTCCACTGGCTGCCAGGTTAACTACAAAGTTCTGGTTTTTAGGGCCTTACATGGACAAGCACCATCATACATTAGTGATCTTCTCAGTCCCTATACCCCCAGCAGGTCCCTTAGGTCCAAAGATCAAAGCCTACTGGTTGTTAATCAGTCACTGTGAGTTTTTCATGCAGGCTGAGCATGAGAATAGTCTTCTACACCTATCTCCTGCATTAGCTTGTGATAGAAAATAGACGGTGAAACTCTAGGATTTGAAAAGCCCAAAAGCGCTACGTCACACTGTCACTTAACATTCACACAGTAAATTTAAAAGTTTTGATTTTGGGGTGTTGGTACAATTTAACTCTAAGGATAGTTAATTTAACACTAAAAGAGTTATACAGTTGATATGTAACACTGGCATGAGAGTTAAACCCAAGTGTTTCCTAATCAACTCTGTAGGTGTCATGTGTCATGATTCCTGCCTTCCAGCCATCCTTCTGACACCGCACCATACTTAGGACTCCACTTCCCAGCATTCCCCACACCGTCACGCACCTCTCCACGTCATCACGTCCACACTATTTCAGGAAGTCTTCTCGGCAACTCCAGCGCTGGCTCATCGTTTCTATGTCCGTAGCCCCGGCGTTCCCGTTTCGTCTCGAATCTAACGGCGCCTCGCTTAGTAGCGTTTTTCAGTTCTACCTTAACTTTTATTTCTCCAGCGCATCGGCTCCGCAGGTCACGCCGTGCGCCCAGAGCTTCCGGCGCTCACCTCACGTCTTAGCTTACTAGCCCCTTGGCTCAGATCCACGCCAGCCGGCTACAGCTTTCAACCGTTCCAGTCGTCATGGCTCCACATTCACGCCAGACGATCCAGAGCTCCTACGCTCACCTCATCCATCTGCATCCAAACAGTAAGCCCGTTTTTTCCTTTCTGGAACACCGCCACGTCCTCGTTTCACTTCGAGGTTCGTGTCGGTGCTCCTATAATAAACTGCGTGTAAGACGTCACCCAACGCTAGCACTCCCTGCGCTTGGGTCTAATCACACGCTACAACCCTCCTCACTGCTCACGCTGTGGAGCTCAGGTGAGGAGCGTGACAGGATGAGCCAGCCCTTTATAGACCCAGCAGAGTGCAAGCTACCACGCGCCTCGGTGCGCCATTGGCGTGCTGTTTTTAGCTACTGCTAGCGCAACAGGTCTTAGTTCGAGACAGGCCCCACTTTGGCCTCCTTCACTTCAGTTCCATTTATTTTCTTCAGTCAGTCAGTTGCCTAATCCAGCCAGTCACTGCTATAGTCCAGTCAGTTCAGTCCACTCCAACCCTACCAGCCCTCATCCAAGCTCCGGCTCCCCGCCGCCAGAGAGACCCCTGCTGGGCTACCTAGAGAGGAGAGATCCAGTTGAGCCGTCTAGGCGGGGATCCAAGCTCTGCAAAGTCCCAACCAGTCTGACCACCCTATTTTTCCAGGGCCCAGAGTTGTGCCGCCTGATAGAGAGGCCCCTGCTCTGTTGCCCTCATACCGGTTCCGGCCACCCGCCGCCAGAGAGACCCCTGCTGGGCTATCCACAGAAGGATCCCAGTTGAGCCGTCTAAGGCGGGGGCCCCAGCCTCCCTGACCTTCTTCAACACATTCCTCCAACCAATCACATGTCTGGTCTGTCGCCTGTGCTGCCTGTAGTGGTCCCACCCACTTTTTTTTACCCAGTCACGTAGCTACAATCCAAGCCACGTGCTTCCAGTCAAGTTTCTTCAGTCAAGTCTCTTCAATCCAGCCAAGTCGAGTTTCTTCAATCCAGCCAAGTCGAGTTTCTTCAATCCAGCCAAGTCGAGTTTCTTCAATCCAGCCAAGTCGAGTTTCTTCAATCCAGCCAAGTCGAGTTTCTTCAATCCAGCCAAGTCGAGTTTCTTCAATCCAGCCAAGTCGAGTTTCTTCAATCCAGCCAAGTCGAGTTTCTTCAATCCAGCCAAGTCGAGTTTCTTCAATCCAGCCAAGTCGAGTTTCTTCAATCCAGCCAAGTCGAGTTTCTTCAATCCAGCCAAGTCGAGTTTCTTCAATCCAGCCAAGTCGAGTTTCTTCAATCC
>SSNS01000074.1:163012-173142 GCA_006937985.1 Aphyosemion australe
GTGTAGCTTCACTCCAGCCAGTCAGTCGTGTAGCTTCACTCCAGCCAGTCAGTCGTGTAGCTTCACTCCAGCCAGTCAGTCGTGTAGCTTCACTCCAGCCAGTCAGTCGTGTAGCTTCACTCCAGCCAGTCAGTCGTGTAGCTTCACTCCAGCCAGTCAGTCGTGTAGCTTCACTCCAGCCAGTCAGTCGTGTAGCTTCACTCCAGCCCAGTAGCTTCACTCCAGCCCAGTAGCTTCACTCCAGCCCAGTAGCTTCACTCCATCCAGTCAGTCATGTAGCTTCACTCCATCCAGTCAGTCGTGTAGCTTCATTCCATCCAGTCAGTCATGTAGCTTCATTCCATCCAGTCAGTCATGTAGCTTCATTCCAGTAGCTCAATCATGTAGCTTCAGTCCAGTAGCTCAGTCATGTAGCTTCATTCCAGTAGCTCAATCATGTAGCTTCAGTCCAGTAGCTCAGTCATGTAGCTTCAGTCCAGTAGCTCAGTCATGTAGCTTCAGTCCAGTAGCTCAATCATGTAGCTTCCAGTCCAGTAGCTCAATCATGTAGCTTCCGTCCAGTCCAGTAGCTCAATCATGTAGCTTCCGTCCAGTCCAGTAGCTTCCATCCAGTTCATTGGCTTCAATCCAGTTCATTGGCTTCAATCCAGTCAGTCATGTAGTTTCCATCTAGTCCAGTAGCTTCCAGTCAGGCAAGTAGCTTCACTCCAGTCAAGTGCCTTCAACCCAATCAAGTAGCTTCAAGTCAAGTCACGTGCTTCAAGTCAAGTGGCTTCCAGTCAAGCCACTTCGATCAAGTCGAATCACGCCAAATCATGTCAAGTCGCTCCACCTCAGGTCAAGTCGCTCCACCTCAGGTCAAGTCGCTCCACCTCAAGTCAAGTCGCTCCCAGTCAAGTCGCTCCCAGTCAAATCGCTCCCAGTCAAGTCAAGTCGCTCCCAGTCGTCGCTCCGATCAAGGTAGCCTCATCACATCACATCGGGTCGGGTCTCTTCCGATCCAGTCCCAATCAGGTCAAGGTCACCTCTGTCTCCCTTCGAATCAGATCACTCCCACCTTTCAGCTCCAGTCCCCTTCAACGTAGTCCCTTCAAGTCAAGTCATTTCCAGCCACGTTCCTTTCAACTCCAGTTTTTCCTTCAGTCATGTTCTTTTCCGTCAATTCAGTTCAGCTCTCCTTCAGTCAAGTCCCTCCAGCTGGGTTCCTTTCAGCCACGCCAACTCCAATCCCTACTGGTCAAGTCTCCTTCAGCTCCCCTACGTTATTTCCAGCCCCTTCTGGTCAAGTCCCTTCTAGCCCTGGAAGTCCCTTTCCATCACGTCACGTCCAGCCAAGACCGTTGCTGGTCTCTTCAATCCCCTCCAGTTTCCTTCAGCTCAACCAGTTCCCGTTCAGCCCCCTAGAGCCCCTTCCTGTCCAGTCATGTCCAGTCTGCTTCAATCAGCTCCAGTCATGCCGAGTCCATCAGTCAGGTCACTTCTGCCAGGGTTTAGTCCCATCCAATCGAGTCGGATCAGATCTCTCCTGGCCTCTCTGGGTTTTGTGCTCGCCGCCCCCGGACCTCCTAGTCTCACGGTTTTGGGCCGTCCGGAGCCGTCCCTAGGGTGGGGGGTACTGTCATGATTCCTGCCTTCCAGCCATCCTTCTGACACCGCACCATACTTAGGACTCCACTTCCCAGCATTCCCCACACCGTCACGCACCTCTCCACGTCATCACGTCCACACTATTTCAGGAAGTCTTCTCGGCAACTCCAGCGCTGGCTCATCGTTTCTATGTCCGTAGCCCCGGCGTTCCCGTTTCGTCTCGAATCTAACGGCGCCTCGCTTAGTAGCGTTTTTCAGTTCTACCTTAACTTTTATTTCTCCAGCGCATCGGCTCCGCAGGTCACGCCGTGCGCCTAGAGCTTCCGGCGCTCACCTCACGCTTTAGCTTACTAGCCCCTTGGCTCAGATCCACGCCAGCCGGCTACAGCTTTCAACCGTTCCAGTCGTCATGGCTCCACACTCACGCCAGACGATCCAGAGCTCCTACGCTCACCTCATCCATCTGCATCCAAACAGTAAGCCCGTTTTTTCCTTTCTGGAACACCGCCACGTCCTCGTTTCACTTCGAGGTTCGTGTCGGTGCTCCTATAATAAACTGCGTGTAAGACGTCACCCAACGCTAGCACTCCCTGCGCTTGGGTCTAATCACACGCTACAACCCTCCTCACTGCTCACGCTGTGGAGCTCAGGTGAGGAGCGTGACATCATGTTGGAAAAAACTAAGTCCTGAAAAGCTAACTCTGAACTCCCACAGCATCTATAACCATCTCTTATGGAGTTGACAATTTAACACTGGTGTTAGAGTTACTGCATTAACTCTAACACCAGTGTTAAATTGTCAACTCCAGAAGAGTTGGTTTTTGACACTAAATCAGAATTAAACTACCAACTCTCCAAAAAGAGTTAAACGAACTCTTACTGGTGTGGACTCATATAGACACTTTAAAAGTGTTGAAATCAACTCTGACAGTGTTTATGTGAGCATGTTGAGTTTGCTGTGCATGGATTCACCCATCTTGACTCACGACAGGGAAGCTTGTTGTTGGTTTAGCGTCCAGGAAACAGCAGAGAACGTCTCGGCTAGTAGAAGCTAACCATTAGCATTAGCATTAGCATTAGCAACTCCACCACACAGCAGAACTCCTCCAGGCTTGTGTTATTTGTGGAGATAAAACATCAGTGTTGCAGAGCAAACAGAGTCAGTGGTAGAGTCACTTTGCTGTTAGCCAGTCAGAGGCGAGATGTCCAAATATCAGGAAATACGACTCAAAATCCTACCTCTGATCTGGCTCACGCACCGGAGCTTTTTTCCCCCCAAGTATGACTTACAAGTGGTTCATTTCTACTGAAATATGAGTAAAGGACCACTTTAAAGGCTGGTTTTAATGTGAACTCCTGATGATCCGCTACATGCTCATTAGCATCTTTCCCTACTTGTATTTTTGTCATTTCTGAATATTTATGTCTCCTTTTTGTTTTTCATTTGTATTTTGCATTGTGCTTGTGAAACACCTTGATTTTATTGTGAAAGGCACTATACAAATAAACTTTTCTTTATCTTCTACGACATACAAATGGATGGCCAAGTCTCGACTAGAAGCACTGACTGTCCTGTGTTGTGTCAGGAGTTTGAGGACCTGTTGTAGCAACAACCCAGTTTCCTATTAAAGCAATGTATTCAGACCTCTTCTGGGTCATTCTATGGGAATCACTGAATACCACGCACCATTTTGCAGATTTGAATCCAACATTTCTTGCTTCTATTTCTGTTTGGTTTTTCAGTCTCCTTCCTTATAATAAATTACATTTCTCCTTTTCTGTTTTGTTTGATGCTGTTTAGTTTTGTTTTTCTTTGTTTTTTATTTCTTTAAAGACTCCACAAAAGTCAGATTTGCGTGTCTCCAGAGTGCTTTGTTGATGTGTCTGTTCCTCTCTCTTGTCTTTGTACAGATTTTGTCAGCCTGATGCTAAAAAGGTCTGATGACAGACACTTTGTGCTCCAGTGGGTGATGCGAGTCACATCTTAAATATTGGTCTATGAGTGTGTGGAAGTTTCCATGATGGAGGAAGCATAATAGGAAGGGTGCTATGTTGACACCTGTTGTGTAGGTTTGTTAATTTTTGATTAATATGAAAGAAAAAATCACTGGATCAGATAGAAAAGAAAGAAAATTTAGACATTGTCAATATTTCTATTTTCCATTGAAATACTTGAATGTTACTTTCTGTTGGAGTAACAGAAAACTTGAGGATCAACAAATACTTAACAAGAACGTCTAAAGTCATCAGTCTGTTCAACAAAATATAAATAATCATTTAAAATAATATAAAGGCCTAAAGCAGGGGTCCCCAATCCTGGTCCTCAAGGGCCGGTATCCAGCAGGTTTTAGTTGTAACTCTGCTTCAACACACCTGATTTCAATTAGCAAGTGATTAGCAGGCTTCAGCAGAGCTTGATGAGCTGCTGCACAGGTGATTCAACCACTGAATCAAGTGTGTTTGAGCAGAGAAACCACAAAACCTGCTGGATAGCGGCCCTCCAGGACCAGGATTGGGGACCCCTGGCCTAAAGTATGACATTTTAAACAAAAAGTTGTAAAAGGACATTTATTCTTCATACACAAACATAACAACATAGTTTCAGCTTTAATTTAATAATCTTACTTCACTTTAAAATCATTTGGATCAGGTAGAGATTTAAGAGCCAGTGCCGTTTATTCACAGCTGCACTGCAGATGCACTCATCTTTTCTAAATATAATCACATTAGTAGTTTGAAGTATTAAAAAGTGCTTTTAATAAATGAAATTAGCAGCAGTTTTCTACCAGGTACATTTACACTGATATTTTCAGATAAACAAACCATCTCTATCAAATTGTGTTTCAAAATGTTGGTGGAAAGACCAAGATCAGTCGTTTTTGCAGTGGTCTCTTGTATAACTAAAGTTGTGAGTTGATCTCTGTGGGAATAAAAGCTCTCGCGCTCTTGTTTCAGGAAATAGAAGTAAGCCAGAGGAGAAAGTAGCTTCAGGCAGCAGGATTTGGAGTCTTATTTCCTGATATTTGGACATCTCTCCTCTGATTGGCTAACAGCAGCACGACTCTACCACTGACTCTGTTTGCTCTGCAACGTTGATGTTTTATCTCCATAAATAACACAAGCCTGGAGGAGTTCTGCTGTGTGGTGGAGTTGCTAATGCTAACGGTTAGCTTCTACTAGCTGAGATGTTCTCTGCTGTTTCCTGGTTGCTAAACCAACAACAGCCTTCCCCATCGTGAGTCAAGATGAGTGAGTCCATGAATGTTAAGTGACAGTGTGACGTAGATCTGTCAGGATTTTCAATTTTCTATCAGAAGCTAATGCAGGAGATAGGTTTAGGAGACTATTTTCACATTCAGCCTGCATGTGAAACTCAGAGCGACTGATTGTACTTCAACAAAAACAAGTAAAAAAAAGGTTTCTCTGTGAACGTGGTCTTCAAGAGAACTTTTACAGTGTGAAAACCTGCATTTCAACTCCTGGTGAGATAATAAATTTAAAAAAGACCAGCTTGAGCTAACAACAAATGATTCATCTCACTTTTTGGAAGCCTTTAGGTAAACCCTCCACACATCTGAACTGCAGAAGCAACATATGGTACTGAAGGGACCTGCAGAGGACAAAGGTCGTTTGGCCATGAAGATAAATTTTACCCTTGGACTCAAATGAACATTTGTGTCGTACAAACATAAAGAAAATGTATTTTACAGGAAAAAGTGAAAGATGATGCAGATTACTTTGGAACAAAAAGTCTGAAGAGCGTCAGGCTGTTGCTGTGACACAGATGTCTGGCAGGTGCAGACTGTCAGATTCTGTAAATATGAATATTAATGTACAGTAAAGAAACTGAATTATTATGCTAAATCTATTCTGTCCTTCTGTCTCAGGCACATTTACAACCTATCTTTGATGCACACTGTTCTGTTAATTAAGTCCACCGACTTTTAAAATTCTAAGAAATGTCAGAAGACCAGAAACAGGAAGAGAAGAAGAAAGAGTGTGGTTGTGTTACGGTAAGCAAAAAGAAACAAAAACATGACAGATCCTTTCTGACTTGATAAACAGTGTGCAACCCCTGCTGGCGTTATCTGAAAAATGTGTGTGTGTGTGTGTGTGTGTGTGTGTGTGTGTGTGTGTGTGTGTGTGTGTGTGTGTGTGTGTGTGTGTGTGTGTGTGTGTGTGTGTGTGTGTGTGTGTGTGTGTGTGTGTAGGGCCTGACAAAGGAATGTCTAACTGAACTGAATGGAGGCTAAATCTGCCCATCAATAAGCAGCTTGGTCCCGTGCCACCAGGGCCACATGCCTCTCTGCAGATGCAGCACTCAGAAAAAAAAAAGATACATCTGGATCTCAAATTATATGTGTGCTAATGCGTGTGTGTGTTTGTGTGTGTGTGTGTTCTTGCACAAGCATGCCTCGTGCAACTTGGTGCTCCTTCCAGCAAGGATTAAGCTCCCAGACATGGACTCA
Source organism: Aphyosemion australe (assembly GCA_006937985.1). Classification (NCBI taxonomy): domain Eukaryota; kingdom Metazoa; phylum Chordata; class Actinopteri; order Cyprinodontiformes; family Nothobranchiidae; genus Aphyosemion; species Aphyosemion australe. The sequence continues at coordinate 169,069 of SSNS01000074.1, forward strand.
TCTAATCACTGGTGGCCCAAATGGAGAGACAGAAAATCCAATCCCTTCATAACAAAGTGTGATCCTGAGCACACGGAGACACAAGGTTGCACCACGGAGTCTGGCAGCATGAAGATCAGGTCAGCAAGGTTTGGGATTAAAGGAGATGGTTACTTAAAATGCTTTTTGAGGCTTTTTAATCAGTTGTTTTTCTCTAATGTTCGAATGTTTTAGGAAGCCATATTTGTCCCTCATTCTCCTCCACCTCTTCATGCAGTTGCCACCTACAAACCCACGTTTCCCATAATTTCTATCCATGAATAAATAGTTTGCTATGTGTGTTTGAACTCCTTCAGTCATATATATATATATATATATATATATATATATATATATATATATATATATATATATATATATATATATATATATATATATATATATATATATGAACACCAGAGCAACAGAGGCCAAGATCTACCACACCAGACCAGACCCAAGGTGTAGGCTATGCAAAGAGGCCCCTAAGACAATCCACCACATAACTGCAGGGTGTAAGATGCTGGCAGGGAAAGCATACATGGAACGCCACAACCAAGTGGCTGGCATAGTGTACAGGAACATCTGTGCAGAGTATGAACTGGAAGCCCCAAGGTCAAAGTGGGAAACGCCCCCTAAGGTGGTAGAGAACGAGCGAGCCAAGATCCTGTGGGTCTTTCAGATCCAGACCGACAAAATGGTGATGGTGAACCAACTGGACATTGTGGTGGTGGACAAACAACAGAGGACAGCCATTGTGGTTGATGTAGCAATACCAAGTGATGCAACATCAGGAAAAAGGAACACGAGAAACTAGAGAAGTAGCAGGGCCTCAAAGAAGAACTTGAGAAAGCCTGGAGAGTGAAGACATCGGTGGTGCCCGTGGTCATCGGGGCACTCGGGGCAGTGACCCCCAAACTGGAGGAGTGGCTAAAGCAGATCCCAGGAAAAACATCAGACATCTCAGTCCAGAAAAGTGCAGATCTAGGAACAGCTAAGATACTAAAGAACCCTCAAGCTCCCAGGCCTCTGGTAGAGGACCCGAGCTTGGAAGGATGAGACCACCCATGGAGGGTGAGATGGGAATTTTCATTATACACACAGTATCTGCTTTGCCCACATTTTTTAAAAGCTTGCTACACCCCTGGGTGTGTGTGCGTGTGCATGCATGCTTGTATGTGTGTGTGTGTGTGTGCATGTGTAAAATGAGAAAGGCTAACGTTAGACCAGTAGAGAAGGTCTTGCAACTTTAACTCGTCCTCACAAGGAAGCTTTGAATCTAATCTCCAGTCAGTCTCACACCTATTTGTAATTTGCACCTTTGTGCACATGTGCACGTGCTCCAGGCCAGCAAAGACCCTAACAACCACTCAGGAGGGAAAAGGGGCTGATCTGCATGTTCATTTCTACAAGTCACAAAAGATGCTGAATAACATTTGCATTTTTGTCTTTAAACTGAGTCGTCTCCTCATGAACTGTGAAATATTACAAAGCCACAACAAGTGTGTATAAATATACAACGCTACACTTACCAGTTACTTTAGGAGTTTATTGAATTGAAGATTGAAGGAAGCATGTAAAAACCGCTCTCTGGTGCAACTATGTGGAGGAGGAAGCTCATTTTAGTTGCTGGTGTTCCTGATCTCGTCCTTTCGACCATATTAGTGAGAGCTGGAATGAAGATCAACCAGTAACCTGAGAGTTCTCCCTTTCAGCCTAGCTCCCTCTTCACCACAACAGACTGCTTCAGCATCTGCTTTTATCCACCTTTCAATCTGCTCCTTCATCCTTCCCTCTCTTTTGAACAAGACCCAGAGATATTCAGACTCCTCCACTTGAGACAGGACCTCTCCCCCGATCTAAAGTAGGGAACCCACCCTTTCCAGGTTGAGAACCAAGGGCTGTGATGCAAAAACATCCTGGGTTAAATTCATGAACTAAACAATGACTTCAGTCATAACTGATTTTCATTTTGTCAGAAGAGAATAGAAAATATGGAAATGCAGATACAATCTGTATATTGCACAAAGGGACGTCTGCTTATATAGAACACAATCATACAAATGGTCTAAAAGATGCTTGTTTTTTCAGAGCTGCTGCAGCACTTCTCATTCACGCCAGTGGAGCTCTGTGGATTGAGGCGAAATTAAGAGAAACATTGAGGCAGGAACGAGGAAGGAGGATGAAATAAATCCGAGTTGGCTTTGATTGAATCCTGCAGACAGTAGCCAGATCCACCTGGGCTCCTCTGTTCATCAGATTTCAGATATTACACCTGAATATTAAACATCACAAGCTTGTCAAGCTGTCTGTGGGGTTACTGTGATAAGGTGGTGCTCCTTCAGACAAGCTTTCTTTCAGAAGACACTTCCTTTGTGATCTTCGGCGCTTCGGAACAGGAATGTGCACGAATGCATGCAGAGACGAGGAGGTGAAGCAGTCTCTTCAAGCACAAAAACAACTATTAAATGCAAACACTGATACTTTTGCTTATTTATGAAAAACTGTTTTTATGATTGTGGTTCAAAGTATGTATTTAAATATTTTTGTAAATGTTGTATAAAATATTATTTTCAGTTTGGCGTGATTGCAAAGATGTTTTTTTAGTACTTCAGCCATCACGGACTTTACACCGCTCCTGCATGCTCTAAGCAATTAGTAGATTTGTTTTTTCATTTTCACTGAGCCAAAACTGAAGAGAAGCTTTGAGCACAATGTTTAACACTAAATTATTTGCAAAAAGCAGAACACAAAATGCTGAATTACTGTGACTATTTGAGGATCCCCACCTTTAAATGAGTTTCCTCTAGGATGGAGCTCAGAGTAGGGGTTGACAGATATATTGGGCTGAAATTTAAATTTTTTTATGTATCAGTATTGGCCGGTATACATCCTTAGTAAAGTCGATTTACAGTCAGGCGCATCCCCGGGCTGAATTTAATTTAAATGTTCCTGAATAACATCTGCATAAAATAATGCTATAAAAAAGTTTCTTTTTATATATCATTTAACACTTGGTCAGTTAATTGATTTGCTTGATTAACTTTAGTTAAATGTCTGATTTTAACACTGATCAGTGCACAAAATTAAGATTTAACAGCTGGTTAAATTCAGGGTTCAAACACTGGTTCAGTTTCAGGACTTTTGTGCATCAGCTGATGTCTTTAGTGACATTTTAGCATGAAAATAAGGTGGAAAAAATCGATACATAGGCCCCAAAAAATCGGCAGCACACATCGGCCATCGACTGACCATGCCTGCTACATATCGGCATTGAATCAGAGTGGAGCTCCTTGGCATTGAAATAAACCGGTGGAGGGGTTTTGGGCATCTGATAAGGATGTCTTCTAGAAACCTTCCATGGATGTGGACATATCCACATGGGAGGAGACCGCAGGGCCCTCGTTAGAGGGATTATATCTCACAGTTGGCACAGGAATGATTTGGAGTCTCTCCATCTGAACTACAAACAGTGGTTGGGGTGAGGGAGGTCTGGGGATTGACCTAGTTCCAGATAAATGATGGATGGATGGATGGATGGATGGATGGATGGATGGATGGATGGATGGATGGATGGATGGATGGATGGATGGATGAATGGATGGATGGATGGATGGATGGATGGATGGATGGATGGATGGATGCATGGATGAATGAATGAATGAATGAATGAATGGATAGATGAATAGATGAATGGATGCATGGATGGATGAATGGATGAATGCATAGATGGATGGATGGATGGATGGATGGATGGATGGATGGATGGATGGATGGATGGATGGATGGATGGATGGATGGATGGATGGATGGATGGATGGATGGATGGATGGATGGATGGATGGATGGATGGATGGATGGATGGATGGATGGATGGATGGATGGATGGATGGATGGATGAATGCATGGATGGATAGATTAATGGATGCATGGATGGATGGATGGATGGATGCATGGATGGATGGATGCATGGATGAATGAATGAATGAATGAATGAATGAATGAATGAATGAATGAATGAATGAATAGATGAATAGATGAATGGATGCATGGATG
>SSNS01000074.1:173675-257017 GCA_006937985.1 Aphyosemion australe
ATGGATGGATGGATGGATGGATGGATGGATGGATGGATGGATGGATGGATGGATGGATGGATGCATGGATGAATGAATGAATGAATGAATGAATGAATGAATGAATGAATGAATGAATGAATAGATGAATAGATGAATGGATGCATGGATGGATGAATGGATGAATGCATAGATGGATGGATGGATGGATGGATGGATGGATGGATGGATGGATGGATGGATGAATGGATGGATGGATGGATGGATGGATGGATGGATGGATGGATGGATGGATGGATGGATGGATGGATGGATGGATGGATGGATGGCAATGAAGTATACACATAAACTTACTGTTTAGTTTCAGTAAGTTTTGTATTTTTATTTGCCAAAGAAATTTGATTGATTGATTGATTGATTGATTGATTGATTGATTGATTGATTGATTGATTGATTGATTGATTGATTGATTGATTGATTGATTGATTGTCCTAACAATGTGCAGCTTTTCTTTGGAACAGGCAGTGCAAATTAGCATAAATCACAAATGGTTATGTGCAATATTTATTAATTTCCCTACATAAAACCTAAAATAAAAAATAAATGCATTAAGAAAATCTGGCTCAATGTTATTTGCTGTACCCTCAGGTGCTGATTAAACCTCCTTACGTGTGATCAGGGGTCTTGGGGTCAAATGTGTGTAAACGTGTAAAGCTTAAGGTATTTACAGATCCCTTTTATATATTTTAATGCAGTTTTAGCAATGGATTACTGCAGATTCTGCTGCTTCTGTCACAACATCTGCGAGCAGACATGCCAGTGCAAGCAACATTAAAAACTAAGTACAGTTTTACCAGCTAGGAAACTGAAGCACTCATCAGTAAAGTGGAAGAAACAAACCTTGTTTTATTTGAAGAGCCCATTTATGGAAACACATTTAGAATAGAAATGCTGAATGAAAAAAAATGTAACAGAAGCAATTATTTATGTGTGCATTCACAGCAAAAAGCCCTGCAAAGATAATAAAAAGACATGGCTGGACTACAAATTAGACACCAAAAAGCAAATCAGCTGTAATGCCTGCAGGAGGATTGTCTAAAAGTTGCTTTATCTGCAAACGCTGAACACACAGCCTGTGTTTTTGGTCATACAGTCTTGAATAAAGAGGGAGGGATGGAACATGCTGGCTGTTTCCTCAGACTTCAGAAGCCTTGACTGATATACAAGCCAATCCTCTTGTATAGAGTAAGAGACAATCTCCAAAATGGATATTTTGTTCTCAAAATCACATTAAAAACTTTTCCAGATGATTTAAACAAAGGCAAATGGACATTCTTTTAAATTTACAATCCAGCTTTGAATCTAATTCTCAAATAATTTTACACAGTTTTGCACCTCCAAACATGTGACCAAACATTTTGCTCATAGGCCAACAAACACCCTAACCACCCATCAGGGGGAGTGATTTGCATGTTCTCACAAAGAGAGCAGCCTTAAAGCTGGGAACCTCATCATTCTCTGTTGGAACCAAATGGGGGGGAACCCCGACTTCCAGAACATGAAGTCAACTGGGAAGTGACAAAAATTGCAGTTCCACCCTCATCCACTAGGGGCTGACTCCAAAACAGAGCAAGTTCCCATTGACTCCCATGTTAAAAAATGCTCCAGCCGCCCAGCTCCAATCACTGTGGTCTGAGGCTCTACCTATGCTCGTCACTTGGAGCTGTCTGAAGGATACCACAGAAACGCGTTTAGTTGATGCGTTCTTCACGTTAGAGTCTCTCAACCACATTTTTCTGGCTAAATGTGCCTGCAAACCTCCGTTAGCTTTGGTTAGCTTCTAGCTGGCAGTAATGGCTGACTCACATCCTCAGAGCCTCGCTCTCAGCTCCACTTCTTTGTCCATTTTTGTATTGTCCAGGTGTGTCGAGACGTGTGACACGGCCAAGATGGCGGTGGGAACCGCCCATTGGGCTTCAATTCAGCTCTTCAGAAGCCTGTAGATGATGTCATGCAGGGTTTGTCCAGTATTTTAACAGTCTCTATGGTTTGAACAGATGAAGCTCCTCGAATGAAAAGTAAAAATACAAAAGATCAAGAGGCAGATTCTGAAAAAGAAAACTTGACCTTTCATAGACTGGCAGTAATAAAACATCAGGACCTGCAGGACTGAAACTGAGACACATAGATGGGATCTGACTATGGACTAGAAGTATGTGTGAAGGTTGATTACTGATTGAAGATGGAGAAGTGAGATGGGGAGCAAGAACCAGGGCAACAAGAACTCAACCAATACTCACATGAGTAACTTTAACCCATTGCGTCTTTATGTAGGACTCTGCTGCTACAGATTTTACAGGAACAACTGGTGTTCAACTCCAGTGAAAATATGGATCTTGAAGTTATTTCAGCTTTTTACTGGAGCGGTACCTAAAGATGTTCTGGTGGATTCACGTCGGACATCATGGCCAGGAGTGGCATTTTCACTTTTTATTGGACAATGTGCTTAGGATCAGTATAGCTGACTCTCCCTCTACCTTTTTAAAGGCTGAGAGTCATCCTGTCACCCGGTATTATGACATGTCCACAGACACGCTGCCATCTGTGAGTCTCATCTCCCAGACACAAGTTGTACTCATGCAGCCTCATAGGTTGTGTGTGTTTTAGTCTCAGGACTATTCATGGTCAGAAAAAGCTGCTCGTCTGAGGAAGCCCATTTTGTGGGAGAAACTCAGACGAGTCCAAACGTTTATTACCCCTCAGCGTTTTGTTAAAAAAACTATTCCAGGCGGACAGATTAAAAATCACGACCTGCAGCAATAACAAAAACGAACAAGTAACCCCACCATCACATACTTTCTAACCTGTGCTCCTGAGAGATACCTTTGCTTCAGTTAAAAATATCAAATTATAAAATATATATATATACATACTCATCTCTTTCCTCTAGCTTTCTTTATGCAGCTTCCTGCATGAAGTGTTTTGAGTTCTATCAATTTTAGCTTAATCAAATAGCAATAATGGTGTATTTTCTTAGGGGTGGGCAATGTGTCAAAGATGTCATATTACAATTTTTTGAATGAAATCATCTTTATGTACATTTTTTACTTTTTTTTGCAAGTTTGAGGTAATCATGATGTTAGTACACCTATTAGATTATTTACCTTGTTTGATGAACATTCATCAGTGGCTGTGTTCAAATTCAAGGGCTGCATCCTTCGAAGGACGATGTAGGCTGAGTCCTTCGTCAAATGCAAAGAGCCTTAGTGAGCTGCAGTGAAACTGGACGTCTAGCCTTCACAGATTTATGTCCATACCGTGGCATTTGTCCTTTGACACACCATGACAGCGCTAAACTGAAATGAAATTTAAACTTAGCGCCAATTTATGATGAATTTATGAATTTACAGACCAGACCAGAAGATTCTAGATAATGAATGAAGACGAGTCAAACACAGATACGCTGATAAGTAGATACATACATTTCACTGTAATATTGGGTTGTTGGTCATTGAAAAAGTAGCTTGAGATATTTTTAGAGCTGACTATTTGCTTCTAATTCACCGTTAGCATTGTTAGCTGTAACCTTCTTCACCAGATATTAGAGCCATCATATGGACCAAAATCTCTGAGGAATGTTTCCAGTACCTTGTTGATTCTATGCCACGAAGGATTAAGGCAGTTCTGAAGGTAAAAGGGGGTCCAACCCGGTGTACTAGCAAGGTGTACCTAATAAAGTGGCCGGTGAGTGTACGTCACACTGTCACTTAACATTCATGGACTCACCGATCTTGACTCACGACGGGGAAGGCTGTTGTTGTTTTAGCGTCCAGGAAACAGCAGAGAACGTCTCGGCTAGTAGATGCTAACCATTAGCATTAGCAACTCCACCACACAGCAGAACTCCTCCAGGCTTGTGTTATTTGTGGAGATAAAACATCAACGTTGCAGAACAAACAGCGTCAGTGGTAGAGTCGCATTACTGTTAGCCAATCAGAGGAGAGATGTCCAAAATTCAAGGAATAAGTGTCCAAAACCTGCCGTCTGTAGCTACTTTCTCCTCCAGCTGACTTGTACTTCCAGATTCAGATGAGCTTTTTCCCCCTGAGTACGACTTACAAATCATTCATTCCTACTCGAGACCATTGCAAATGTATTGATTAAACAAGTGTTCAACACCTTTAAAGAGTCCGTGAAGCAGTGATTAAATCAGTGTCCTCAGTAAAGAAATTAGCTATTGACTTTCCTACAAGTTGCTAGAAGTGTCTAAATTATATAACCACCTAATATGATCCCTGAGCAGGTGATTGTGTATTTTGTTTGGATTTTTTGTTCCTCAACATGATCTGTTCTCTGGCTTTCTGACAGAACTGGGCCTACAGAAGGTTTTCCATGCTTTACCAGAATATTAGAGTACTTCATGAACTTACATCATCACATGGTCTACCTCTACATTTACTCAGATCAAGATGTTCCTAATTGTAAAAAGTTGATCATAATTAATTGACGTTGATCCAGAACATCAGTTTTCATTCCCCACTGTGATCTTTCACCCTCAACTAAATGTTTTGTGCTGTTTTTAATTCTTGTTAATTGCATAAAGGTTTGTTGATTACAAACAAGTAGTGGGGAATTAATACCGTGAAAATTAGTCATCATAACAAGGCAATGTCACCACCTTAGTTTAATTCATAATAAAATCAGGCTTGTTTTGCTTTTATTTGCAAGAACAAGCTGTAATTCATGCACAATATCAAAAACGGTGAGCATCTATAATATAATAACCACAAACTAAGTGATCATTTGAAGGAACAAAAAGGAACACACTCGTATCAAGTGGCATCATTCATCTCAAATCATCTCAGGAATCATGACAAGAGTTCACATTTCAGCTCAACTTCAAGGTTTAAGGGTTTTCTTTTACTACTTTATATGTAGAGATGACAAAACCCCACATGTCCACACCCCTGCTCACAAACATCCCCACACACACCAAAAACCTCAAACACACACCGGCACAGACAGGGAACTGTCACCTCGGACGTCCCTTTTCAAAAACCCAGTTCACAGACACACTGCTTTATTTGTCCTTTTAATTCTGGCTTACAGCAGCTGACAAGTGTGATGTCCTTTTACACACCGGCTGAGGAGGGGGAGAAAGTGCTGACGTGGACGCTTGTCCCATGAATTTCAGCCTGGCGACGAGAATCTGCTGACGCCGCCAACTGTGTCAGAAGGAAATCTCGACAAAGAAGTGAAATTAAATGCCAACAACTTCTTATGCGCCCTGGAATTACACCCGAGCTTTAATATTTTATACCTGCCTCCGTACCTTCCACATCTATTCATCGGCAGACCTTATAAGAAGCCAGAGTTCAATGAATAAAAGAAAGTAGACAACATAAGATGTTTTATGACTCATGACCAATGATTTCTTCTCCTGTTGGGATTTAATGTTCAACTAGCAAACTGTAGAATAAATGATATTGTTTAAAAATCCATTTGTGCCTTTCTGTTTGAGAGGAAAACAGGTTTTCATTTTCTTCTCTGTTGTCATTTTTAAAGAAAGACTCTTTGTTAAAGAGGTTCTTCACTCATATTTTTAATGCATTTGCAACGGTCTGTAGTAGGAATGAATGCCTTGTAAGTCGTACTCTGGGGAAACAAATCTCAGATGCATCTGCTTCAGCTCGGAGAATTCAGCCATAGGAGAAAGTAGCTTCAGACGGCAGGATTTGGAGTCTTATTTCCTGATATTTGAACATCTCACTTCTGATTGGTTAACAGCAACGTGACTCTACCAAGGACTGTTTGCTCTGTTTTATCTCCACACATAACACAAGCCTGGAGGAGTTCTGCTGTGTGGTGGAGTTGCTAATGCTAACAGTTAGCTTCTGGTAGCCGAGACGTACTCTGCTGTTTCCTGGACGCTAAACCAACAACAGCCTTCCCCGTCACGAGTCAAGATGGGTGAGTCCATGAATGTTAAGTGACAGTGTGACGTTTCCTATCAGAAGCTAATGCAGGAAATAGGGGTAGAAGAGTATTTTCATGTTCAGCCTGCATGTGAAACTCAGAGTGACCAATCATTTTCAAAAACAATAAGTAAAAAAAAAGTTAATAAGTTTCATTACATCACACTGGATCACATCTTTGTTTTGTTGAATTATGAAAATCCACTGAGCAGGTGTTGGAGGAGTATTTTTTTGCAGGTTTAGATCTTGTGTGGAGATCTGCTGAGACCAGAGATAACAGAAACCGGTCGTTAGGAACTGGACCCACCAGAAATACAGGTCGCGCAGTCGCCTGCAGTCTTGGGTCTGCTTCCTGAGATTTGACCTGAAGGAAGAATTTTCCCCCACAGTGAAAACCTGATTTAGAAACACGCTGTTGTTTTGAACATGTTTTCATGTCATGAAGGAAAATCATTTAAAATAATAATCAAAGAAAAGTGTTTAGAAAGCGTCTGATTCTTGAAACTCACCGCGGATTATATTTGACCTCAACCTGGTGTTTGTTGCAGGTTTTCCCCTCAGGATGCGGCGTGCTTTCATTTATTTCTCATGATTGCATGACATCCTTGGTGGAGAGGTGTGACCTTGGAGAGACCGTACCATCTTGTTGCACCGTGGATACATCACACAGGCTTGCTTTTTATGTGCAGCACAATGATGCCAAATCATGACTTTCGAGGGGAAAATGTTCAATGTTATTCTTATGTTGCTTTTCTTTATGTTTGCAGAAAGACAACAAAGCTATAAGAGGAAGGATCTCATCTCAAACCGTACCATGATAAAGCCCTCTGTGAGACTTGTCGGGATCCCGATAGAGACACAAATCAATCTGTCAGTCTGCAGCGTGCTGAATATACAGCTCAAATCAGTCTGTTGGCATAAATACTAGTTCAGAGTGTTCTGTTTAGTGCTGGATGTTCGTTCAGACACAGAGAACATGTCTATAAGAGAGGAAATATTGGGGGGGGTCCCTGAGTCACAAGTCTTAAAGCAGAGGTTCACTGAGAACGTGTTGGAAATATGATTGGTCACTCAGGTTCACAAGCATGTTGAGCGTGAAAATAGTCTTTAACCCATATTTCCTACTCGAGCTGCTGAAAGAAAACAGACAAGAAACACTCGGGTCAGAAAAAGCCAGTCTCTTCTACGTCACAGGGAAAATACATTCATGGACTTGTCCATCTTGGCTTCTGACCGCAGAAGGCTGTGTTGATTTTGTGGCTGGAAGAGAGCAGAGCTTGTCTTGGCTAGTAGAAGCTAACCATTAGCATTAGCAACCCCACAACATGACGGAAGATGTTCAGGTTTGTGTTGTTTATGGAGATAAAACACAGGGCTGCCAACTCTCACGCACTGAGCGTGAGACACATGCATCTGCCTCACAGTACGAAGGTCACAGGCCTGAATCCCAGCTGTGACCTTTCTCAGTGGAGTTAGCATGTTCTCCCCATGCATGTGTGGCTTTTCTCCAGGTACCAAAATAAACATGAGACATGTTTCCAATTTCTGAACTTCACAGTAGTTTTACCTGAACCTCACGGCATGCATGCATTCTGGTCCATTTTCAGGAACCAACGGATCGTCAGAATGATCATGAGACACCTCGGTATAATCGGCGGGCTTGGCTGCAGCGTGTCTGGTAGACCCAAACGCAGAAGTACACGAGCTGAGATCGCGTTGAGACGGATACGCGTTGATCTAGGAACACCCGTGTGTTTGCTACTGGAGACGAACGTAGGAGGGTGTTACAGAAGAGATAAAGAAACAACTTACTAGTCAGGAGATTGAGATGAAGTGGAGCGGTGAATCTCTGAATTCTCAGCATGGATGAATGAATCGATGATTGGGGGGGTTCTGTCGGCTGAGCGGGCCAGTTCAGCGGGTAGGCCACCGGGAAATGTCCCGGTGCTCCTAATGGCCAGTCTGCCACTGTTGGCAGCTCTTTTAAAACCATTAACTGTTGTTAAAAGCAGTGTTTATAAACTAGACAGGTGGCCATAACAGAAATGTAAAGACAAACCCTGTTATCTATGGAGACAAACTGTCTCCCTGCACTGTGATCCTCACATGCATTGATTTAAATAACTCCAATGTACTTACAGTATGTGATCTGTACATCTGTGCTGTAAAAAATAAACTAGAAAGCAAAAATACTGCAAGAATTGAACCGAGACTTGGTATTGGAAGATCCTTTTTTTAATCAAATCAGACATTACTATTATGTTTTGAGCTGTGCAGAGAAAAAACTTCATCACACAAGTGCAACTGAAGTGGAGAACCCTTGTAGCTGAAAGAAAAAGGAGAAGCTGTTTAAAAAACTATTCAATACTGCAACGGACAGGAGAAAAAAGCTGCAGGTCCCAAATAACAACAAAACCCAGAGACAGGAGAATGAGAAGCTGAACGAACAACAGGAGATGTGGAAGTTAGCGTGGATGTGGAGAAGGGATCAGTGATGGTGTAAAAGCTCGGGGCTTGAGCACGGAGTTGGAATAATTGCTTCAATAGATTTAAAAAATGTCAAGAGGAGGATCTGGAATCAGTAAAAACAAATCGGATATTGTTCTTCTTACATCGATGTTTCTGCATATGAATGTCTGTTTCGCTGCGAGTTCAATTAACTTGACAACAGGAAGCAGGGCCTTTTTGAGTATTCTCCTAAAATGAAGAACACCAACAAGAGACCTGCTCTTCAGCTGCCAAAAGCATTTTAATTAAAGTTTTAATTGTGAAACTAATAGATAGAAATGCTGAGTCTCTGAAGAACGAGCTCTAAAACGACACAGACGTATTTGAAGAAAGCAGCGACGTGGGCAGCACAAAGACGAAAACGTTTCTCTGAGACTTTTCTGTGATTGTTGGAAATAAATGTCGGCGCCTTGTTTGTCTCTCCTCTGCACTCTCAACTCTCACCGTGTTAGCCGAGATGCTTTTAAGGGGCGCTGACAGCAAAATGGATTAAATGGGGTTTGCTGACGGAATACATATCAAATCTTAGGGCATGCAATTGTGTGCTGCGGCATTTGCAAGGCTTATGACTTCTGCTGAGGCTGTGGATCCATCATGCCTCCCTGCTCTCCTCTTCTCTTTGCTGTTGAGACGTGGGAGAAAGAAGGAGAAGGAGCTCTTGATCAACCTGCTTTGTCTGAAGTGAGTCACCTTGCAAATATATGAATAGCAAATGCAGGAAAAGTAATCTGGTGGCGCACAGGTACATCCTCCCATTTGCATATCTGCCAGCCCCTGTGTTTAGCTGCAGCATTTCAGGACTTGGCATCTCAAATATGCAAAGGTATGCATGTGTTTTCCTCATTTCCTTCTCCAAAACTATGTCTTTCTTTATTATGTTTTCTAATTTTCTTTGCTTTCCATCTTAATCCCGGACACCTTTCTCCATCCTCTCCAAGATTTTTACCCCATCTTTTTCTTTCCACCTCTTGCAGCCTTCCGAGGTCCCACCCCCACCCTCATGGCTGACATGACAGGGGAGCAGGTGGAGCGACGAGCAAATGACAAATCTCCTCTTTTTTTGTCCCTTCTTGCATCTCTTCTCTGACCTCCTGGAAGCCGTTCTCACCCTCCCTTCCAGCAGCTTCCCATCCTATCTGCTCACATTGATATTCTAATGTGTCCAGGCTGCATTTCACCTTCTCTGAAGGTCTCGCCAAATCACCAGGAGCTAAGATTTGGGCTAATATCACACAGTTGGTGAAAGAGCGTGTTGCAGACTCAAAGGTAATCCAGTCTGGAAACCTGACATCTTCTGACCAAATAGGGAATAAATTGAAGATTTACAGAGAAATAAAACATTTTCCCTCCGTGCAAATGATGTGCTTTTTTTCCCCTTGTCTGTGCACATCGACTTGCTTCTGCAGGCACACTCCCCAAAGAGCGAAGGCAGAAGAAAGTGAGAAAACACTGTTTATCTGTCTGTTGTTATTGACATGGTCCCACATGACATCCGAGTGGAGCCAGAGTCTCGCATCTGGCCATGAGCTATCATTATCTTTGCCTTCTTCTCTCTGATGAATCTACCCCAGCTCCTTGCTGAGGAGCTGGGCTTTATTTAATGGGCTCTTTCAGCCGTGGTTTGCTAGGCGGAAGCCTTTTACAAACCCATTTAAAGAAGGTTCTATGGATTTCATGGCTCCCCGGGCACTCTCTCCTTCTTTCAATAAGGTGAAGTCCAAGGCTTTATCCATCCGTCAATGGGCCAGGGGAACAGTGGATGCAGCAGTTTTTAATCCCTGAGATGCCACTGTCCACTCTCTGCTTGGCTGTTTCTCTGATAGGACAGCCTCCTCACACGGCGCTCACCTGGGGACCTTAAAGTTCCCGTGGCAGAGCAGATTTATTGTTGCATAGATGGGGATAAGGCTTGGTCACCTTGGACTCTGCCTGCAGACATAAATGTAGATAAAAGGATGCAGGAACGACTGGGGAAGGAAGACGTAGGTAGATTCAGGTGCTTTTGAGGTGCGTATTTGTAAAAACACACACTCACATGGGTTTGACGAGCATGTTTGTGCATTTACATCACGCATCAGAAACGGGATTTTCCTGCCGGTTGTTGCACGTGAACCATAAGAGTCGGGTTATGAGTCGAACATTGAATGGTCACAAGATGTGTATATACGGAAATCTCAAATTGTAGTGAAATCTAATTTTCTTGAAAGATTAAAGCAGCATTCCGCAACTTTGCAGTTATATGGTCTCTGTCGCCCTCTAGAGGCTTGCTGTGTAATGTCACTGTCGTAACATTAAATCTCTCTCTCGGGCATAAGAGACATGTTTACATTCCTAATGTCAGGCAAAACAACGAAAACAAACTTTTCCACCTCCACACATTGAATAAATAGTTTTATCAGGACTGTATAACAACTTTATGCCCGACCAAACACAATAACCCTGGTGAAATCATTTGGTAACATTTTACAATAGTGTTCCGAAAATCGGCTTACCTACTGAGTAACTAATGATGAACGAATGAGGATCTAATGATTACATAATTATTACCTACGCTTCACAACCACCCCACTTTAAATGTATTATCTATTGATTCCTGAATGATTACTTAATGCATAGTTAGTCATGAAATGACTAGATAACTAATGATTACCTAAGCTTCACACCCACTCCATAGTGGATTATTAGCTAATGATTCCTCAATGCTTACTTAATGGTTGGTAATTCATAAAATGAATATATACCTAATCAGCCACTAATGATTCAATAATGATTATCAAAGCTTTACACCCAGCCCCAAATTTATTAGCTGATGATTCCTGAATAATTATTTAATGTTTATCAGTCATTAATACAGAATCAGGAATTAGTGACTCATCAATAAATGACAATTGGTATTTAACCAGACTTACTGGTAAAAACACCCACCAGTCTTATTCAGGGACTAATGGGTAGTTATCTAAAGAAAAGGGGAACGAATCATTACCTACTCAGTACTTAAACATTACTTACTACTTTTGTGGCCCCTATAGTAAAGTGAAGCCTCCTCCCTAGTACCTAATGAGGAACAAATCATTACATAACCATTACCTACTACTTTTGTGGCCCCTATAGTAAAGTGAAGCCTCCTCCCTAGTACGTAATGAGGAATGAATCATTACTTAACCATTACCTACTACTTTTGTGGCCCCTATAGTAAAGTGAAGCCTCCTCCCTAGTACCTAATGAGGAACGAATCATTACTTAACCATTACCTACTACTTTTGTGGCCCCTATAGTAAAGTGAAGCCTCCTCCCTAGTACCTAATGAGGAACGAATCATTACTTAACCATTATCTACTATTTTTGTGGCCCCTATAGTAAAGTGACATTACGCGTGTTTAGAACGCGCACTTTTTTTATCCCTTTGGCTTGTCATATCCTGCCGTAAAACGACACCCAGTCAGTACATCCTGCGGCTACCCGAAGCGCAAAAACTGTATAGTGCAGTAAACAGAAGTGGGACCCCCCAACACTTTCACAGGTATGAAAATGAACATAATAGATAATAGTATGATGCAAAAACTTTATAAAAAGCATAATTTTAAGGTGTAAAAGTTGCGGAATGTTGCTTTAAAGAACGTAAAAATTTTCATTATAAATAACTAAAAGAAAGAATGAGATCGCAGATACAAGCAGCTGAAATTAGTTTTCTGGGCTGGTCTGGGCTCTCTTGTAGAGTGGGTGAGAAGCTCGGTCATCTGGGAGGGGCTCGGAGTAGATCTGCTGCTCCTCCACATTGAGAGGAACCATTTGAGATGGCTTGGGCATCTGGTTATGATGCCTCCTAGATGCCTCCCTGGTGAGGTTTTCTGGGTACGTCCAACTGCCCACCCAGCACACATAGGTGGGCCCCATATGGGATCTATATGGGCAAGCCATATGGGTCCCAACAGGGTTTGTCTGCAGTTGCCATGGTGGCCCCACAGGAGTTTGCCCGTGTTTGAGTCAAACCCTCTGACAACCCATGAAGGGCCTATTTGGGCAAAAATCTGTTTGGGCAAACCCCCATGGGGCCACCGTGGAAACTGCCGACAAACCCTGTTGGGACCTACATAGCTTGCCCATATAAATCCCATAAGGGGCCCACCTATGTGCTGGCTGGGTGGGAGGAGACCCAAAGGAAGACCCAGGACACGCTGGAGGGACTATGTCTCCAGGGAACGCCTTGGGATTCCCCCGGAGGAGCTGGCCCAAGTGGCTGGGGAGAGGGAAGTCTGGGCCTCCCTCCTTAGGCTGCTGCCCCATGACCCGACCCTGGATAAGCGGAGGAAAATGGATGGATGGATAATTAAAACTTTAGCATTTTGCAGTTTCAAATGTAATTCACTTAATGCTGATGCTTTGTTCCTCAAGACTCATTAAAAATCAACGTAAAGTCATTCAGATCATTCTCAACTCGTCTGATTTTTAAAGGAATAAAACTAGATTAAAAACAATGAAAGGCCTGCTGAGTTTTCATGCAAACGTTTAAAATTAAACTCATGCTGAGAAATTATGGAGTTATAGTTTTTTCTTGAAAGAAAAATCTTGAAAATAATGTTATACACAATCTGTCATACCTAACACTCGGAGGATGTGTGGATGACTCTCTGCTACTACCAGGTACCAGCCTGTAACTGGTGGGGTGCCGGTTCAAACCCAGACTCCATTCGTGTATGCTGTTGTGTCCTTGGGCAAGACACTTCACCCTTCTTGCCTGCTGGTGGTGATCAGAGTGACTGGTGCCACTGATTGTGCAGCAGCCTCAGTTCTGTCAGTGTAGCTCATCACCACCAGTGAGTGAATGAATATAATGTAAAGCACTTTAGAGTCCCTGACATGAAAAAGTGCAACACAAGTGCAATTTTTACAACACCACCTTTCCGCTGAATAGAATTGACCAAAAAATAAAAAATCTAATTTTGTGTTTGTTTTGTTTTTTTTGCTGCGGTTACATAGCCTTCTCAGGAACGCAGATGTCTCCGAGCACGTGGGCGGAGCAAAAGACATGCGGAGAAGTCCATGTTGTCCTCCTTTTAGTAAACAAAGGTGGCCGTGAGCAGTGTTGCTTTTGGAGACTCTGATATTAAGCACACTGCTTCCTACTGTCTCACTGAGACTGCTGTGTGCTCCTCACAGCAGTCTGTCCTCACGCTGCCGCGGCTGGAGCAGCAGGTTTGAGCAGCAGTCAGATGTTTCCCTCACTGCATCCAGACTGGTAATGAATCATGCATGCGGGAAGCCACTACTGGCTGATTCTACCCGCCAATCAGAGGCTCCCTCTATAGGTAAGCATTAACTTCAGCCAGCCAATAGTGGGTGTGTTGGGTCAGCTTCGCACAAAGCGCACCGCCGGAGAGCAGGTCCAAAAAAACCGGTCACCTGAGCACAGAAAGCACACAGATTACCCAGATGTGAACACCAGGGCTAGGCCGGGCCAACCCAGATGTGAAAGCACCACTTGATGGAATTTAGTTCATTTTCCTTGTTTAACATATAGTTTGCATTTTATCATAAATAATAATTTCTATCATAGTGTTCCATTGCATGTCATCATCATTTCTTTGAGTAATTTAGTTTGTTTTTTGCTTTACTTCATTGATTTAAAAAAAACATTAAAAGTCTCATTTTAATGATACCTTTTTAATTATTACTATTTTTCTTATTTCTCTCATTTATCAGCAGCATTTACCAGTAAAAGATTTTGAATGAAACGGTTACAAGCACAAAAGATGTAATCACTTTTGTTGTTGCTGCTGATAAATCAGGACTGACGAACATCAACGTCTCTTTCAGAAATGCATCCTCCGTTCTGTCTCCGGATGGTCCCCGGGAGAATAGGGAGGCACTAGTTAATGGCATTATCAGAGACAATCACTTCACTGAGGTCAGACAATGAGGAGTTGAAAGCCATACAGGTCCAAACAATGAGAAATTATCCACCACACACACACACACACACACACACACACACACACGCACGTCTGTAGTCATAATGACATTTTGGTTGTGGTAATTAAATATCAAATATATAAAGTAATATAGAGGTCGGTTTAATCAACTGTATTCTGTAGCTAAGAGACGTTTACATTTAAGGGAAGGAGATGAAATACAGAGAAAACACGACATTTTAGATATAATCATTTTACTTTGTGTCAACATAACTTGTTTTCTGCAGACTGAAGTGTCTGGAAAAACAATTGTGATTCACTTATGAAGGATAAATGACATTCTTGTACAATGCATTGTTTAAATTTAATAAAAAAAATAACACATCATACAGTGCTGTGGAAAGATATAAAGTTTTTTGCTTTTTTTCTCACACTTAACTGTTTAATTGGCTGAAAATGTTTTTGAAATCAGACAGCCAGAGTAAAAAAATGCATATTTTACTTTTATTTGTAGAATACCTTTGAATCAGACCATCTTGATTGAAACGATCATTAAAACAGCTGTTTTACTAAGGTTTTTTTTAGTGTAGACACACATGTGTCAAAACAGCAAAAACAGAATAAATCGACTGTATGTGGGTGCAAACACATTTTTACACATCTGTCCTTTAATGTTTACTGTTCTCTGAATTCAAAGTCATCCATTGCTGGGCGTGCGTGCAGAGACAAACATCTTTGTTTGGATCCAGCCTCTAAGTGCAGAGATTGCTCTTATTTCAGCACCATCAGCACCAGAGGAGCATCCAGAGGAAGCCAGCCATGGGAAAGATGAGACAAGCAGGAATTGTAGAGGGATCCTTCAGTCTTTTGCAAACATCCAGCTGGAGGAACGCAGCAGAAAGAGCTGTGGGTTGGTTTTCTTAACCAGTGAGTGCCAGTTAAGGTGCTTTGCTCATCTTTGAGTGGACGCACAAACTTTCCATTCATGTTCCAACACACCTGATTCAATTACCTCCTCTGAACGTCAAATTCTGCAGAATTCTGTTCATCAGCTCACTCAAATCAGGTGTCAAAGAAGCAGAAGCATCTAGAACCCACCAGCATCATGTTCTACTTCTACTGTTGAGTGAAAACTCAAAAGACCTTTCACAAATGAGACCTTAAGCGGATTTGTGCTTTGTTTTTTGGTATTTTTTAAATTAAGGTGTACCAATAATAACCTTTGATGAAGTTTAATATATTTGGAGAAGCAGAAGCAGGAATCTCTCAGTCTGTTCTTCTGTTTGCCGTCACAATTTGCTGTGCAGAGCAAAATATAGAGAGCAGTCAAATTTCAAAGTACCTTTGAGCTCACGATGAAAAGCTAAAAGAATTGCATTCAGATTACACAGCAGGTAGATCTATTGTTCAGTGCTTTCTGAGCAGCGTGATCATTCAAGTCACTGTTCTCTTCATTTGGAGCAAAATGTGACTTGAATCGACACGAGTTTAAGTAAATCCTGAACTACACAGGGACTATTTTAGAACTTACACAACTTTTTCTATTGTCTTCATTTGCAGTTCATGTTGAACGGGCTGGTGAACAGCTTAAACACATTAAAAATCACCTATTAGTTTCACTCATTTTTTAAATTTTAATATAAAAAAATGTCAGTTGAAAGTTAAAGGGGACATATTATGCAAAATTCACCTTTTGCATCCTCTTGTGCTGCCATGTGGGTCTCTGCTGCCTCTATAAACACACCAAGTGTGAAAAAAAACCCCATCCATCCATTGTCTGAAAGTGTTTGGTTTTAGGAATTATGTGCCTAAAACCAGAAAGTCCTTGTTTGTGACATCACAAATGGGAAAAATGGAACAGAACCACCTCTCACGTGCAAAAGAGAGCTGCTGCTCCAGAGCATCTTAGCTTATAGCAGCCTGAGTGGGAGATGGGTGGGCGTGGCCAGCTCTATCTTGTTATTAAAGTGACAGAGCCCTGAAACGACTCATTATGGAAGGTACTGAAACCGTCATTAATAAAATGGCTGAAATCACTTTATGTGAAAGGGATTTTTTTGTAAAGAACTTCATAAACATGTTTGGTATTGACCATAGAACTACTATTACTGAAAGCCACACTATGCAACATTTTCATATTTTTAAATCATTTCGTTGAGCCAGTATGTGCTAAAATGACCCTTTACAGCACAGGTGTCGAGCTCCGGTTCTCAAGGGGCCAGCATCCTGCATCTCTTAGTTGTTTCCCTGTTGCAACACAGTTGATTCACCTGTTCAGCAGCTCATCAAGCTCTCCAGAAGCCTGTTAATCACCTGCTGATTGAAATCAGGTGTGTTGAAACAGGGAAAACACTAAAATATGTGGGATGGCGGCCCTCGGGGACCGGAGTTCAACACCCCTGCTTTACAGGGTTAACGAAATATCACTCAGACCCCCACCGCCCTCTGTGGCCAGAATACTGCACTTGCAACTTCAGAGTGCCGGTCCGGTCCCTGTTGGACTTAGTAAAGTGGAGCTGACATGCCTGGTGCTGCAGTCTGCTTCCAGCATGTTTCCTGCATGTTTTAGATCATGAACACAGCTGATTTGTTTGATTTAGTGATGAACCGCTCCTGTAGACACTAATGAAGGCTGAGGAGACGTTTCAGCAGTTAGATTAAGGTGTTAGAAAGATGAACGCACAGCGAGGAGAGGAGTTTCACTTTCGGTTTTAAAACAGTGAATTAATAACAGACTCTAGGGGGCGCTAAAAGCAAGTAAAACTACCAAGTGTGCCTTTTAAAAGAAAAGCCATAATATGTCCCCTTTGAGCACAGGTATGCTCATTTTTTTGATTGCCAACCGCAGCCTTTCTCAACAATTTCCACCGGGTGTTGATGTGTCCTAATCTGCTGTTTTTCCATAAAGGCGTGACAACTACCTCCATTCTATAAAACAATATCAGCACCACTAACATGGATAACATAATTATCTGCATCAAAATTTGTTAAAACTAGAAACGTTCGGTATGATGTTGGCATTAAAATCCAATATCAGAAATGATCAGCATCAGTTTTTACTGTTTTAATAACTCAGCTTTTACATACCATGCACATGTTATACATCCAACTCTTCAGCTACTTTCTCCTCTAACTCAGAAAGTCAAAATAGGACAGATTCAAGTAAGACTTTTTAAGACATTTCTCTTTGTTGGCACAACTGGCCTAACGTAAATTGAAGTAGTTTTGCAAAAATAATGTTTAAAGTTTAAGCATGCATGATAGGAGATATGTAATGTTAGCTAAAATGATTTTGTTTTTCTTTTTTATGAGGGGTGGGGATGTGTGCATATATTGGTTTAAGTTTATATCTGTATCAGAGCTAAATCAGTAAAAGCCATAATGGAACATCCCTAATTTAAACCTTGGTTATTACCATTGCTTGTGCATATTATGTTTAAAAGTGTGTAAAGTTACTGTTAAGTTGAAATATTCTTTACCCACCTAAGCCCCTCGTTCCAGCGGTCACCCTGACACCCCGGACGGGTCTCCAGTTCATCACAGGGACACACACACACACACACACACACACACACACACACCTACAAACATCTACAAACAATTAGAAGTCTCCAATTAACTCAAGCATGTTTTTGACCTAAAGGAAAATAGTTCCAGGAGAAAACCTGTTCATGCCTGGGGAGAACTTACTAACTCCATCCAGAAAGGCTGCAGCCGGGAGTCAAACCTGCAACCTTCTTAGTCCGATGCAACAGTGCATCCAACTGCAGCCCAGTGTAAAACCCTTTTCCTGATTTTTTTTCTCATTACATTAAAAATTTTAACAGCAGCCTTTATTTGTTTTCTTTTCATAATCTTCTTGTGCATTCTAGGCTGCCTGAGTCCTTAGAAGGCCCTGTGGCTGCTGAGTGTTGGACCAAGATTTTAACTTTAGAATTTGCTTCATCTTTCCTTTTTCTAACCACGAAGACATGGCTCTGACAAACTAATTACAGGTCGACCTTGGTCTGAATTATCTCTCAGCTCAAATCTCCTGAGAGGCTCAGATGTTTGACTGGTGCGCCTGTTTTACTATTCTCTCTAATAGTGTGAAGATAACAAAATATTTTCCTTGAAATGTTTGTAATATTTCATTTTTGTCTCAGAAGATCCTCTAATTCCTCACTCACAACATACGTTTCTATCATTCTTTGATGTTTTTGTTTATGTTTTCTTTTAGACAACGGAACCTAAGTGTGATGAAAGACAAAAACTAGATTTAATCTGAGTTGTAGATCATCCTTAAAAAGTCCCACTGTTCCAGCAGCATGTCTCCCTCTCTGTTTGACCTCTAGGGATGCTTGCTGACCCAAACAGAATTCCACTATGACCCAGATTTAATCTCAGAAACGTTTAAACAAATCTTTATTGGATTAATTCCTCTAACCTCGTTTAGCCAATAATTTGACGGTGGAAAAATGAGCTCTAAATGTTTTCTTTTCTTCACCTTCTACAAAGTTAATGATTACTCTCTCTGTGCATTGGTCTGAATCACTAGTCTGTTTTTAGCCATCCGAGGTGGAGGCCCGGCGAGGTGTGAGGGGGAGGCCGGACCGGTGGGGATGCCCCGCTGCAGCCTGCCCCACACCGTACGCTGGACTCCAGGACATCCCATATTAATCAGATTTGCCGCAGGAGCCATATGTCCGAGCAGCGTGATAAACCCTCGCTGCTTCCTGGCACGCACAGGATGTCAACACAGTGTGTCTACATTACACACCACAGTTCCTGAGGAGAAATTCCTTCAAACATCTCATGGGACACTGAGCATGTGTGGCGTGGATATTTCAGGTAGATTTTGTGGTTGTTGTTGTTGTTTTTGATTATTTTAAGAGGCTCTGGCTAAAAGAAAATCCCCCAACGCGTCGCTAGCAGTAAACCTGAAGGAGGAGGAAGTCGGTTTCAGGCCAAGTGATCGTTGCCACGTTGTCGGGGAAACTCATGGGGTTATGTACGTCAGTGCAATAGAAGAACTGGCTCTTTGGAGGTGCGCTAACAAGAACTCATTCCTGTTTCCATCTGTCACCTTATGCTTAACAGGACTTTATATAGTTCATATCCCTGCCTGACTCAGCTCCCAAGGAGCCGTATATTTGATTTGTTTAAAGGTGGAACACAGAAAAAACATTTTTTGATGATTATTTCTGATTATAATCAGTCACTCTGAGTGTTTCATGCAGCCTGAACATGAAAATAGTGTCCTACACCTATCTCCTCTTAACAATAGGACTAGAAAAGCCTGACAGATCTACGTCACGCTGTCACTTAACATTCATGGACTCACCCATCTCGACTCACGACGGGGAAGGCTGTTGTTGGTTTAGCGTCCAGGAAACAGCAGAGAACGTCTCGACTAGTAGAAGCTAACCGTTAGCATTAGCAACTCCACCACACAGCAGAACTCCTCCAGGCTTGTGTTATTTGTGGAGATAAAACATCAACGTTGTGAGTCAGTGGTAGAGCCCTCGTTCCTGTTGTCCAATCAGAGACAAGAAGTCCAAATATCAGGAAATAAGACTTCAAATTTATGAAGACGTAGATGCCCCATTAGGCGCTGGAGAACGTAACACAGTGACCGCCATATTGGATGGGTCTCCTCACTCTCCTAAGTCAATGCAGAGTGGGCAACTATGCCTGTTTTTGTGCAGCCTACGGTTGCAACAACAGGCGTATTATTGAAAACAGATCGACTTTTCTAACCTACCTGATGGGATTTTATATTTTCATTTATTTTGTTTAATTATATTTATATTTTATCATGCCATACCATGTGTCTGATTTTGTGAAAAAGTTTGCTAAAATGTGTTTTTTAGTTGGGTAAGCACCTTCCTCAGTAGAAATAAATGCACTGGGGGCGAATGGAGACCCACCTAAGATGGTGGACGGCCACTATGGCAGCTCCAATAGGCAGCGCCAATCCACGGGGCGTCTACATATATATGTCTGTGCCAAATCCTGCCTTCTGAAGCTCAACTGTGATGTGAACTTCTAGTTCCAGAAACAGGTGCACCAGTGTTTTTCTTCCCCAGAGTACAACTTACAAGGTATTCATTCCTACTAGAGACCACTGGAAATGTATTGATTAAATGAGTGACCAGCATCTTTAAGAGCTGAATGTAGGATATACTCCAGTGTTAGCGCTGGTGACATATAGAGCAGAGTGATAAGAGCAGAGAGACGGAATATCATTTTCCCTTCTGAAGTTTTCGATTAAATTCCACAAAAATATGTATTCCACTATACATAATTCATCACTGAATTTCACAAGAGGCAACCCTTGTCAAACATGATTAACTGTGTTTATCTTAAACAAATTTAATTCGTCTCTGTCTGTCTGCCTGGGAATCAGACAACAATCACCTGTGAGTCTGCAGAAAATATGTGGCTGAGATTTCTCATGAGTCACAAGCTGCAAGAAGACAAAGTCTCTATGAACAAAACTATTGTGGTTTTCCTGGATGGTGATGCAAAACGCAGAAGAGAGTTAAAGAGCAGGTTCACTGAGAAACCATTTGTTGTTTATTATTTTTGAAAATGATCAGTTTACCATGCAGGCTGAACGTGAACATGGTCTTCTACCCCTATTTCCTGCATTAGCTTCAGATAGAAAATAGATAGAAAAACGCTCAGTTCAGAAAAGCCTGACAGATCTACATCACACTGTCATTTAGCATTCATGGACTCACCCATCTTGACTAGGGTGACCAGATCCCAACTCGCCAAATGTGGGACAGAGACTACTCAATGTGGGACAACGTAAAATTCCAATTTACCAAGATAAAGTAAAAAAGTAAAAAAAAAAAAACAACTTATTTTCTGCCTTTTAGCTCCAACATCACTGGTAAATATACATAGTTATTATAAATATTATTATCATCATTTATTTCATGTACTATATATTCTATTTGAATTCAACTTGAACAAGCAAAAGTTTTCAGACTATTTCACAGCTCCTCTCATTACCACAGCTTAACTCAGGCTCTTTGGACCTTCTAGTGGTTCTGATTAGCTTTAGCTACAAGGTTTTTAAACCATCAACTCATTTTAATAATATAGAAAGGCCCCAGTAAAAAAAATATGCAGGTTTTAGCAGCTTTTCAGAGTTTTCATTGAATATTTTCCACAACAGAATGACAGTAAAAGTACCAGTAACAATTTTAGATCTATTTAAGTTTGTTTTTAATACATTTTCCAATCAACAAATATTCATACTTTTTTGCTATTTTTTTCTTAATTCAGAAACAAAATGGTGTTGTTTTTTTTCAAAAATGACAACACATCTTTTCTAGTAAATATTTAGGGGAGAGAGAAAAAACATCACTGACTTAAATCTGAAGAAATTCAGATCTAATCTAACAGGGTTCCTTAGAATGACTTTTTTCCTCAAATGTCTGAGAAAAATAATGAAGGCTTACATTTAATTCTCTCTTTAATGTGCTTTAAAAGAGTTTAGCTTGTATGTATTTGAAATAAAAATAACTCCAGCACCTTGTGTGTGGTAGAAACTCGTTTGGGACCTGTCTACTTAC
Source organism: Aphyosemion australe (assembly GCA_006937985.1). NCBI lineage: Eukaryota > Metazoa > Chordata > Actinopteri > Cyprinodontiformes > Nothobranchiidae > Aphyosemion > Aphyosemion australe. The sequence continues at coordinate 195,615 of SSNS01000074.1, forward strand.
TGGAAACATGCTTCAGTTCAGACCAACATATTTTTGTGTGACTCTTGGATTCTCTGCTCTGTATCAGACTCCGCGCCGTGACACAAAAAATGACTCTGAGAAACAACACAAAGACCCTGACAGAGTCTCAATGAACACTTTTAACCCACGAGTTTATTCTAACAGCATTTTCGCCACGGTGTTCATCTTTCCTCCGTTCTCGCTGACGCTTCTGTTTTGGTGGTTCGGGTGCGCGCCCCAAGCGCTCCGGACCGGCGTTAAAGTCCCGCCTCCTGGTTCGACTGACAGCAACAGGCGGCTTTCTCCACACCGTTTATGCAAGATTGAAATTCGGAACGGGAGACTGTCAATGCGGGACATTGTCTCAATTTGCGGGACGTGTGAAAAGTGATGAAAATGCGGGACTGTCCCGCACAAAGCGGGACATCTGGTCACCCTAATCTTGACCCATGACGGGGAAGGCTGTTGTTGGTTTAGCGTCCAGGAAACGGCTGAGAACATCTTGGCTAGTAGATGCTAACCGCTAGCATTAGCAGCTTCACCACACAGCTAAACTCCTCCAGGCTTGTGTTATTTGTGGAGATAAAACATCAACGTTGCAGAGCAAACAGAGTCAATGGTAGAGGTGTGTTACTGTTAGCCAATCAGAGTCGAGATGTCCAAATATCAGGAAATACGACTTCAAATCCCGCTGTTTGAAGCTACTTTCTCATCCAGCTGACTTCTACGTCAAACAGGTGCACAAGAGCTTTTTTCCCCAGAGCACGACTTACAAGACATTCATTCCTACTAGAGACGACTGCAAATGTGTTAAAAATATGAATAAAGTTGACCTTAAAGAAGAAGCTACATCTTTGGAAAATCTGGCAAGATAATGTCTTTTTTTTAACGCTAAAGACAAGATAATCGTGTACATTACAGAAGTTCATCCCCACTAGCGTGTGTGAATGTGTGTGTGCATGAGTGAATGACTGTTTGTGTTGTGAAGTCTTGGGGGGTTGTAGAACCCTAGAAGGCTCTATATCAAATACAGGTCATTTATATTTTACTTCTCATGAGTCAAATTGAAATCTTCAGGTATTCTGAAGGTATTTTAAAGTTGCTGATGGCATCTTGAGATTGGTAGCCAACACTTGCATTTCTGTGTTTTATTGTGATTTCCTATTAATCCATTTCTGACCATTGGTGTATTCACCATCATGGACTCCGACACTCTTCTACCACTCCAAGATGTCCCTTTTGGTTCTTTTTTCATCTTTTGCATTGAAGAAGCGATTGCTTGTTTACATTCACATTGGACCAGTTGTCGCTCTCCAACACCATCGCTGCCCGGAGTCAGATCTGTGATCTTGGAGGAAATCGGGAGGAGTTGCTGTGAGTGCAGAGCTGGGACAAGAGGAAAAACAAGAAACAGATTAAATCTCTCATCGTGGGAAATGAGAGGTCTCTGGCAAATAAATTGTATGATTCCCTGGCTCTGATTAAGACTCAGCGGAAGTGCTGTGAGAGCAGCGTTTTGTGCTTCACTGACACATGGCTGCATGTGGACTTCCTGGATCTGCCTCTAAACCTGGTGTGGAGACAGTTTGTGTACACAAGAACATCGGGCTAGGTGGTATGAGGAGGGGAGCATGGGGTGTGGGACAATCCTGGATGTTAAGAACCTCACCAGACATATTGAATCTTTAGTTGGGGTTTTCCAAATCAGCTCTCCTCTTTCACACACGTCTTCTTGTAGATCAACATCAGCTGATGGGGCTGAGGCATGCATAAAAATAGGAAAAAAATCACTTAATTTTGTTAAGTTCTAGCTAACCACCTGAAGGTTTTCATGTTACTGGTGATTTCAACCAAACCAGCTTGACCTCCACCCTCCCTGCTTCTAACCAGCTTGTCGACTGCACAACATGGGACAACAGAACTTTGGACCTTCTGTATGCAAACGCTAAGGACAAAAGTGATCACCATTTGGTCATTTGGATCCCAGCCTGGTCCTATTACCACCTGAATACATCCCTGCAGTTTAAAGCCTCTCCACAAAGTATGTGCTGAAGTGGGGTCAGGAAGCCAGTGAGGCTGTCCAGGGCTGCTTCAGCTCCACACACTGGAATGTGCTCTGCATGCCACATGGAGAGGGGTGGGGGGTGGAGGGTCGATGTCAATACGTGACTGCTAAATGGACACCCCCCCATCCCAACCAGGAATTTTTGCTGTTTCCTCAAGAACAAGACTTAGATTATCAACCACCTGAAGCTCCTAAATGAGAAATCATGAAATTCCTTCAGATCTAGCAGGTTTCAGGAGCAACACCCCACCCCCACCCCCCGTGACCTTTCTGGGCCGCTCCCAGCCAACCTTTTCGGCCTGCTAACCATCACACACCCTTCCCCCCTCTCTACCTAGCTGGTTTCTGGAGTTCACAACCCCCAGCTCCCATCTCCACAGTCAGTGACCATGCCTTTTGCCTGACTCTAGCCCCTTTCTCCAAACAGGTTTAAACCAGGTCTGAGTGGAGTTGCAGAGTAGTTGTGGAGTGGGTGGTGCTGGTTCTACGAAACTGACTTCTTTTGTGTAAACATGCATTGTTCTGTAAAACGGTGTTATCTTTGGTTTATTTCAGACTCAACCGAGGAAATTGGAACAAAGTGTGTCTTTGTGACAGGCTGCTTGTAGCAAATTGCCTAAAGATCATATTTAAAAACCATTCTTTGCTACATTGTTGTGTTTGAAACAACACCGGATCACCCCTTGAGTTTAGGGCCTATGTTTATGCCTGAAAGTTTCAGAGTCCAAGATAAAATATAACTTGTTCAAATATGATCAGTTTTACAAAGACATCAAGCTGTTTGCAAGCAGAATATTCTCTGTGAGTGGTTTGATTTTAGACATTTGAGCAGTTCCATACATGTATTCTAACATAATGTGTATCATAGCAATATTCTTTATTGAAAAGGACACACAGGATGTTTCATTTCACTTCTATTCTGCAGCAAGACTCGTAAAAATACAGCCAAGCTCCTACAGAACTATCTTCAGCAGCAAGAAGACCAAGAGGTCCTGGAACAGATGGCATTTCCCCCATCCATCCACCCCCCCAGGGCCCTCAGAACAACAACAAAGTCAGTGTGGGAATACATGAAGAGGCAGGAGCCGTTGAGGCGGCCTAAATTCACAGAGGAACTGTGGCGAGGCCTTCATGGTTACTAGAAGAACCTACCAAGCACCCTGAGCAACTGTGTGTTCATAAATACACAAAGAGTCGATGCTCTAAATGCTAATCTTGTTCATGCTGATGGATAGAAATAGAATAGAAAATCCCTTTATTCTTCCTCAGTAGGGACATTTTGGTGTCACATCAGTAATTGCATTCACAACGGGAGCAAAAAGGAGAGTATAAGTACATAATTTGGTCTATTTTATTTTACTAGGAACAATTTTATTACAGTCATACAACAAATTGCAGAAATTCATAGTTTATGCACATCAGCTTGGAGGAATTTTTGTTCAGTATTTCATTGGGAACATGCTTGTATCAGAACAAAAGTCATGACTTTAAACGGGCCCTTTGCCCTTATTGAATCATTTCATTGACAATTGTCTGATGCGTTGTTATAATTGTGAATTAGCTAAAGCTACGTTGGCTCAGAAAAAAACAAAATAAGGTCCTATTGTTGCATCATGTTTCCACAATCAAAACTGGTATGCAGTGTTTTCCTCTCTCTGAAAATAAAGTCTTATTTAAACCAAAACTTTCTAAATTGGCTAAATCTGTCTCCAAAGAACGTCCATGTAGGCAAACTGCAGATGGCTGCAGAACTCTTGTTTTTTTAACCGTTTGATGCACATTGTTTTCCACTGTCCTGCTAATGTTGGACTCATTAACATTAGCATGGTGAAAAGGGCCTGTAAATGATAATAAAGCACAGGTGGTTTCCCATTAACTCATGAAGTGTTGCAAAATTTTCACTTTGGCAGATCTTTATTGGATTTTTCTATTAACTGGTCCTCCATTTGAATCCAATATGGCTGCCTTGAAACTCTTTGAAGAAAAGTTTGGTGAGTTTTTCCAGTTTGGTGATCATCAGTAAGTCTCTAATTGTCTCTGGGTATCTAATTTTTATTTATTACCATAAAAATACATAAAACATAATTATTTCCACAATAATAGGTTATAAAGAGGGTATAATAAAAATTTTCTCCATATTTCCTTCATTAAAATCCTCAGTCCTCAATCACTGGATGTATGCATAAACTGCCATAAAATAAACTGTCCTGCCATTGGCTACATCTGTAGGCTTTATGATGTAATTTAAAGAAAACAGCATGTAAAATAGTCTAAACACATGTCATTGCTGGTAATAAATGCCGCCAGATGACATATTACACTGTAGTTGCTTAATCATGCAGGCAGGTATGGCTGTTTCTCCTCCACCCACCCATGCATGCCCCCTTCCTGCAGCTCAGCCCCCACCTCCAGGCACCAAATCCTTTACTGACATCCATCTGAGCAGGACCCCCACACCTTTTGTGTTGGGCTCCCCTTTGTTAGCTGCTGCTGGTCAGAGCAATAGCCTGCAGCAGATAGCTGTGGAATGAGAACAACACATCAGCCATGTTTTTTCTGATTAGAGCAAGAAGGATGAATAAATGAGGAGAGAGGGAATTGATTTGAATAAATATTGTTTTGGGGGAATGTGATAAGTGGTTGAAGACTTTTTGTTTTTACATGGGAGTAAATATCTATCTATCTATCTATCTATCTATCTATCTATCTATCTATCTATCTATCTATCTATCTATCTATCTATCTATCTATCTATCTATCTATCTATCTATCTATCTATCTATCTATCTATCTATCTATCTATCTATCTATCTATCTATCATCATCTGTGAGGTGAAGCAGCAGCATCACCTCCAAAGTGAACTGCAGATAACCTCATGACGTGGCACACATACTATTGAAGCCTACATAAAATTCACGGAGGATCTGCTGGTGCTTCGAGCCCCAGATCATCTGACTCCAGTCCAGATGAAGGATGAGCTTCTCAGGCGTAGACATTGTCCATCCTGCTGATGCTCCCTCGTCTCGTGGTAAACTCTTGTGCACCCTCTGGTGCTTGCTAGTCTCCCAAACTTCTTTGTGTAGAGCCTGCTTTGCAGATTGTCTTCCTTGTCTGTGTGGTTGCTCATTATTCAGAGACAGACGGATCTCAGGTCATCTGCAGCTGCAGCAAAGGAGAAGCAGGAAAGATGGCGATCATCCATTAGACCGAGCGACCGACCGGGCGCACGCATGAAATACGAGGACAACTTTTGGGAGGATCGCTTGAGGAGAACATTGTACCTGTGAGTTTTTTTGGTGTACTATAATATTTCCAGTTTCGTTAAGATTGTGTCGGCTGGGATTTCAAAGGGGGGTCCGCGAGAACGTCGGTTGTGGTCGATCATGGGATATCATTTGGAGAGCGCCTCGTGAAGGACCTGGGAAGAGCTGGATTTTCTCCGTCCAGGTCCAGACGAGGAAGTCGGGGCGAGATTTTTTTTCTTATTAGTGACTTGAACCCAAGCAGCCCAAAGTCAAGTGGGTCTTCTCGCTTCCCACCTAATATCCCAAGCGACCATTCGGGCTTCCTCGCTTTAGCAATGTCGCGTTTCGGTTTGTTGTCAGAATGACACAAGGAAATGGACGGTGGCGGAGCTAGTGGGCTCGCCTGTTTCTAGCAGCACCGAGGCGGAGGGGGTGTTATTGTCGCCGGTCAGGAGGGGAGCTAGTGGCCGCGGCCGCCGCGCCGCGCGCGCGTGCCCTCCTCCGGCCGTTAGCTTCATGGAGGAGCCATAGCACGGATTGCTCTCCTCCATTAGCGACAGAGGAGCTGACATAGCCGCAGGTCCACACACACACACGCACACACACACACACACACACACACACACACACACACATGAAAGCCATGTCCAGTCTGAAGACCCCCCCTCTTCTCCCATGTATTTATTTATTTTTTGACAAACCTCATCAAGCTAGCAATTTTGTTCTCAGCGTTGGAGCTAGACCCCCAAAGGTTCGTGGCATGGACAGATAAAACCGCAGCTTGTTTCTATTGATGATTCTATTTAAATCATGTTATGTTTTGCTACATTCAGCGTTTTATCATTATTATTATTTTAACGCCTGTGTGCTGCTGTCACACACTGGTCTCCAGTCAGGTATGTCAGGAGCTTCACGGCAAAATGGAGGAAAGCAGATGGGTCTCCTAGGAGAGCCCTGGAGGAGTCAGACAGGCAGATCCCTCACGCCGGAACAAAGGTTGTGTTTCAGAAAAAAAAAAAAACAAGCTCGGCCACCTCTTCCTCCTCCTTCTTCTGCTTCTGCCTCTACAGCTCGGAAGTTTGTCTGCTGAAGGAAGGAGAACTCTTAAAATAGTCAGCTTAGATCTTTTAGTGGACCTAATAGCTCCATTAGCTTTAAAAAAACAACAACATTCTGCAACAACCTGGACTTTGCTTGGAGACCTGCAGCTGAACAGCTAGTGGAGAAAGATCTTGATAGTTGAAGGACATGGAGATGAGATAGGAATTTTAATGCAGAATAGTGCAGTGTTTTCTACCCATGCTGGTAGTTAATGTTCAACAAAGTGGTGTCAACACACACACGCACACACACACACACTTGCTTGGGTGTGGGTGAAGCAATAACTGTTGCTGACAGTTTCTTGTAGGAAGTTCTCATGGTGGTTCTCGCTTTCTTTTGAATCAGTTTCTTCCAACTTTAGTGGCTTTACATTTCAAAATAAAAGCATTTCTTGGCAGCTTTTATCAGTTTGTGGACATCTGGATGTAGACTTATTTATGTTAATTAAGCATTGTGTTGTAATGATCACACAGATTTAGGTGACTTCTCGTGCACAATGCCCTGAAGGTGTCCAGCCTTCTGGGAAAGTGAAGGATTTGTGAGCTGCTCCTTCTGTGTGTGTGTGTGGTTGTTCTCTGCTCTGCAGTTCCCCCTGGCCACTGTGTGAAATCTCGCTGACAAGGAGAGTGTGAGCTTGACACACTGTGCTGCGACAATGCTGGGGCTGAGAAGAGCAATCAAAATGGTGGCGGAACTCTTTCTCCCCCGGCGTGGCAGGCAGGGCAGACAGGTTCTCAAGGAGGAGCCGATAGAGGACGACCGGGCAGGAATCTGCTGCGCTCAACACATTTCGTCTGGCAGACGGGCGCAGTTGGATCCAGTCTGTTGGATGTTGTGCAAATGAGCTCAGGGAGTTCAGACCTATAAGTGATCGGGATGTTTTGGTGGAGAAATCTCCCGATTGTCTCGGCGATACCACGGGTTCTGTTTGCTCTTCCAGCTCCGGCATTAACTTTCACAAGTCTTCAACACATTCTTTATCTGCTGGTCTTTTTTTTCTGCACAAGCAGGTGATTGAGAGAATCCTGCTGAGTGGAGGGGGTTCTGTCTGAAGCCCCTAAGGTCTGCTGGTTCTCTGTGTGTCACTCTCTTTGTTGTAACCTGATAAACTGCAGATCAGCGTGGTGATACACAAACCTTTGATGAATTGGGTCAAAAGCAGGTTTTTATACAGTCTGGGAGCTTTTATTGTAAACTCGATCGTCTATTAATCAACAATCTGAGGATCTTAAAATGCTTATAAGCGATGAGTGTTTCATAGACCAGTAAGTTCATTCATGTTTGGTTCAAGTTGACATAAAAACTCAAAAGATGTGTGAAACCAAAACCTCCAATCAGAAACTAGATCATTGTAGTTTATTTAGATCCAGTTAAGTATTTGTTACAGTACATAGTAGGGCTGCATTATGGGATTACATTATTATTATGAATACTTTGATGACGATACTAATGTTGATACATTTTCCTTGTTCTTGAAGATCTCAGTGTCTTTTAAAATTGTGATGCGGGCGTTGTACCGATCTGTCGTGGTGAAGAGGAAGCTGAGCTGGAAGGCGAAGCTCTCGATTTACCGGTTGATTGACGTTCCTACCCTCACCTATGGTCACGAGCTTTGGGTAGTGACCGAAAGACCAAGATCACAGATACAAGCAGCCAAAATGCGTTTTCTCCGCAGGGTGTCTGGGCTCTCCCTTAGAGATAGGGTGAACCTCGGTCATCCGGGAGGGTCTCAGAGTAGACCTGCTGCTCCTCCACATTGAGAGGAGCCAGTTGAGGTGGCTCGGGCATCTGGTTAGGATGCCTCCTTGACGCCTCCCTGGTGAGGTTTTCTGGGCACATCCAACCGGGAGGAGACCCAAGGGAAGACCCAGGACACGCTGGAGGGACTATGTTTCTCGGCTGGCCAGGGAACGCCTTGGGATTCCCCCGGAGGAGCTGGCCCAAGTGGCTGGTTACCCTCCTTAGGGTGCTGCGACCTGAGGAGGATGGATGGATGGATTTTTAAATTGTTTGTGGTAATCGAGGTTGGTTCTTCTCCATTGGCCGATTCCAAACATCCTTCAGTAGTTCAAGGAGTTCTTTACGATACTGATACCTTGCACCGTTATAGTACATTATTGATACGTTTTCCAAGTATTTCGCCCAGCCCTGATACAAAGTTGGCTCATGTTAGAAAACAAGTTTCAGATAAAAACATAAACATCTCTATTCATAACGAACATCAAAAAGTGTTATCCATTAAGATTTGTTCCGTCTGTTTTCTATGTGACTGAAACAATAAAGTAGAAATCAAAAATTTGAAAAGGAGACGAGTTCAGAGTCAATAATATGAATTAATTTACAAAAGGAAACATTTAAGGCTTGATGGTATTAAACTCGCTAAAGACACTTCCAGCTCTGCAGTGCTGCCGCTATAATTCAGACATAATCTACTCAAGTCGTCTCCATTTATTTATTTACTAACTTTCCCATATTAAACACCCATCAAAATTAATAATGCATCAGTATAAACATCCAGTCATGTAAAAGTAGAAATCAAACAAGCTCATAATAAATACATTATTATATGCATACATTTTACTGATTAAGATTTATTTATTTTATTTAGTATATTTCCAAAAGAATCTGTTCTGATTTAATGTCAACATTTCTGGCAATTTATCACATAAATAAAATAAAATAAAAACAAATAAAGTCATCTAAAGCGAAGCTTATGGGTAGAAGTGATTTAAGATGATTTAAAACTAAGATCAGAAAAGAAAACTCGATGGAGGGTCAAACAGGAGAGGACCTCTAGGATGGTTTGGATGTAGGGAGGAGGTGGTCGCAGAGCTCGTCGCTCGCCCTAATTCTTTAGCCGTCTCACACATACTCTCTCTCCCTCCTTCCTTACCTCCCCTCCTCCTTCACTCATTCACTTACTCACACTGGGTGATGCACTTCTCCATTCTCCTCCACCTGGGGCAGTGAAGGAGGCCGGGGAGACACACAAAAGCAAATTGAAATGCTCCAGTGAGTGCTTTCTTGACATGATGCATGGCTCATGAGATGCAGCCTGGCCGGCCCTGCTGCTCCACTCACAAGAGCGCTGGAACACACAGACCCGAAGCTTCGGCCATCGCCGTGGCGCTACAGCTTCCTGCTGTCTGTTGTTCTGTTTCATATGACCTCGGAACTTCCTCTCTTTTTCCAGAGATGGTGTCATGATGTGGAGGACAGCATCTCCTTTGGAGAGCTACTGCGCACCACCGTGTTGTGAGTTTTAAGTAGAACAAGGAAGTGGCTTCGTGGAGGTGTCATTCCAGTTTCTGTTGACGGTTGCCACGTTACACTGCTGCAGAACTGGTTCCTCCTCTTTGCTTTCCACCAGAACATCAACAGCTGAACCTTTCCCCTCCTGGAAAAAAATAAAGGCTTGTAGCTTAGAGAAGCTCTCAGCAGTGTCTCCTTTCAATGTACATTTACTGAAAACATGAAGTAGTTTTATTTAAAGCGGCTTTTCTCGTGAGACGGTTAGACCTCTGAGATCATTTAGGTGTCCTCAGGTTTCCTAATTTTTACACCCTTCTCCTTTACTGAGCTCTAAAGCTCAGTAAACCTTCTCAGTCAGCCTCGAGCTGCCTGTGGTGGGGGAAAAAAATTCTTTGGAGACGCCCGTTCCTTAGGCAGCGTGGTGCCGCCGGACAAGGCCTTCATTGAGCAGGAACAGGAGTGGTCTTGTAGACGGGAGAAGGGATCCACACTGGCTAGGCCTCTGAAACAACAGAGCTGTCCAGCCACCATTAAACATTTAAGAACTTGGAAAGGAGGTCTCAGTGGTAAGTTAATATTGATGGGTCTCTCGTCTTTCCTTTCTCAAACCTGTTGAGTTGCCTCAAGAGGTCAGTTTGGTGGATCTCGATGAAGAAGCTCACCTCACTTTTTAAATAAACGCCGCAGCTTTAAAGGCTTTTATGGGTTTTCTGCAGGTAACCTAAACGTTGCACCTTTTTTTCTTGCCCCTCCTGGCCTTTACTTGTTTTTCTCATGGTTGCTTTGAAATGCTCCATCCTGATGAGCTTGTAACCTCACCCACCCCCTGTAACCGAAGCAACTGCCATGTCAGGCTTACAAGGAAGTCGGCATTGCAGTGTTTTCTGGCAGTTATCCACTGAGCACAAATTACAAAAAAAGGCCCTCTAGTTTATCTCAGAGCTCTCTATTTGGAGGAGAAGGGGGACAGTTTGGAGGAAGTAGATCTGGTTTTGATATTTGAGCCTCTAACGAAAACCCTGGATAATATTTAGACATAATTGGACTAAAAACCTGCTTTGATTGAGATATGGAGGCTTATATTACAGGATTGGACACGTTGGGTGGAGAAGCTGACCTTGTTTGGTTTGTTCTGTTTTCTGGGATGAAGCAGATTGATTCGGAAATGGCTTCCTAGGAGAATGAACCTCAAGGCTACATGGAATGTAAGGTTTCCTGGAGTAATTGTCCTCATGGAAACGGACTTCCTGGTTCTTCTGTCCGTCACTCATCTCAATCCTCCTCAGTGATGTTCTACGAGCCCTTGTGAACAGACTCGGCTCGCACGTCCGATGCGTTTGGTTTAGTCTTGCATGTCGTCAAACATTTTCTATTTATGCCCACCATTTAATAGAATTTCTATTATAATTGTCTCTTCTTAAGCTCAAGGGGAATATCCTCACGAGAAAACCAAATATATCCACCTTTCCTTCTCTTCTTAAATTGCAAAAATAATCACGCTCGAGGCGATTCATTAAATTTTGCACTTAATCATTTTTAGGTGGAATATTTAATGGCGTTGCTTAGGGTTGCCCTGACTCTTCCGATCCCTCACCATGCCTTGTCCTCGCTGAAGCATTTGATCTCGTAAGGTCGCCTCTACCTCACAGAGACCTTCACACGTTTTGTTTAAAGTGCTGCGCTTCAGCTTGTGAAGGAACAGCAACGCCTCCGTCAGAGGTATCCATCTTTGCTGTGAACAAAACCACACATCTCACTTCTGCTTTCTGCAGCTCGCCATGACGGTCTGCAGAGGAACCGTCAGGAGGGGAAGCTGCTCGCTCAGGTCTGCGCTCTTTAAAGTTAAACACTTCCATCTGTGTAACAAGATAGCCGAGCAGAGCGGAGCCGAGCCGCTCCACTCTGCTGAGCAGGACAGTCAAAGACCTTGAGGAGCACAAAATGGTGGATGGTCATGCCGCTGCTGACACTCCAGCGTGATTGGCTGCATCTCCTTGGCCACTGTGGGGCCGGCTGTATGAAATGGAGTCCTCTGTGTGGAGCGTTGGCCCAGCCTCAGCTCTGATGCAGAAGATAATTCTGTCAGCCCCGAGAGGGAGAGACGACAGAGCAGCCAAGTGAGGTGACTCTGCTAAAAGAAGGCTGAGCAGAAGACTTTCGGATTCCTGCTCAGTGGACTGTCTCGCACCTCTGATCAGGATTTCTGCAGCTATTTTTATTTGCAGCAGACACACCGTTGCTGCAATAGAAAAAGATCAGCTGAGATGAAGCAAACAGAGAGATGTATAAGAGAATTCATTATCTAACCTTCACACCCAGGAGGCTTTAACAAAGTGATTCACCGGCCTCTTGTTTCTGCTGTTTAGTGAACATTTCATCTTCGAAGGTCACATGAATGAATCTCTGCGGACGATGCCTGAATGCAGGAGATGTAAAAGAGTGTCAGCAACCCATTTAAAGGGTTTTTTTTTGGAGAGGGGGGGTGAGTTTGCACCATGACAACCTGAAGACAGCAACCACACAGAAGATAGCCCTTAATGCCTGCCCTTCCTGTAATCTGCTCAGTCATTATCATCTTCAAAAGAAGCCAAACGTTGTTACTGAGGGCTCTATGTTGCACTCGTCCCCCTTTTTCAGAAGGAACAATCCGAGCCCTTTGCTGAGCACAAAGGCTACCCTTGGAGCAAGGTTACTCGCACCAGAATGGCTGGTTTCTTCCTTCTTTTCTCTCTCCTTAAGAGAAAAACATAAAATAAGTGATTTGAGTGTCTTTGATTGAGAAAGAAACGTCCTGGTTTGTAATGAAAGACTAAAAAGGAAGAAGAGAGGAGCGAGTGCGATGATCTCACTGCATGGGTAATGCCAGGTAACCATCTGCCACAGATAAAGAGGCTGACACAGACTCTGTTTGACTTTGCAGTACGGATGACCCAGAAGTTGAATAGAAAATGATCTCCTCCTTCTGAACACTGTATCAACTCCGAGCCGTGTCGTCTCCTCTCTCCTTCTGTTTTTGACGTGAGGACTTGCTTGAAGGCCCTAGTCAGCAGAATAAGGTCCAAAGATCAGACTCCTGCTTTGCTAGTTGTCCTCCTTTACAGAGGTAACGTGTGTTCACATGATGTTTATGAACTAAAAACCAAAATGTAATGTTTGGATTACACCAAGACACCATGGTCTGCTCTCCTTACCTTGAATGTTCTTCGCCTGCTGTCACAAGATGTTTATTTTTCCTACGTCTTCTGAATGTGACACGAGCGAAGGTCAGGCAGGAGACGGATCAGCGAAGCTTGCAGGACTGCAGCGTCTGAAAGGCTCGGCTCCTGTGTTTACGGCTCCTCTGAGACAAAGTGGGATCACTGGGCTGATCTCTCGAGTATTAAAAAAACCCTCCTCTTTCTAAAAAGTCCTTCAGTGAAACATGAACACAAAAGTATAGCGTGAAGAGTGGGCGAATGTTTAAGTTGTGTTCATTAGGATTGAAATTAAATTCATATGAAATGGAAATAATGAGCAAATAGTGTAAAATAGTGAATAAAGCAGCAAGACTAGTTTACCAATAGTACTAGTGTTAAAATTGGATTTAAAGCAGTCCTAGAATCCAAACTCCCAGTTATATTCCATATTTTAGTCCTTATGTGTACACAGAGTAGTAAAAGCTTTGTTTTTACCTTTTGAGCTGACAGTTTTCGGCTTAACAAACCACCTTACACTTGCATATCCAAATCCACTTTAACGTCGGCAATATACAAATGTTAGTGGCGTTAAGGCTAACTGTAGAACAGAGCTAATGCTATTGCTAACGCTAGTCTATAAGCAACTGCTTACGTCTTTGTTGGACGAGAGGAAAACAACAAAGAAGAATGTCGGAGCACACGTAACATTCCAGAATGTACTGGGAATATCTAGACTAATGAATTCCAGATAGATCCATAGCTTCCATGGCTGTACAGAGCTTCTAACTTCAGGCAGCATCATAGCGCCATTTGGGTAAACCGGCCAATCAGCTCGCAGCTAATTTAATGTTCATGTCCTGGCCAAGTGGGCGGGGCAAACTAGTCTTTATCGGCGATGGTGGCAGAGGAGTTAAGTGGTCGCCCCGCAATCGGAAGGTCGCAGGTTCGTGCCCCGCTCAGTCTGTCGTTGTGTCCTTGGGCAAGACACTTAACCTGACTTGCCTGTGTTGGTGGTGGTCAGAGGGGCCGATGGTGCAAAATGGCAGCCTCGCTTCTGTCAGACCACCCCAGGGCGGCTGTAGCTGCATAGTAGCTTACCATCACCAGCAGTGTGTGAATAATGGAAAGCACTTTAGGTGCCTTGAAAAGCACTATATAAATCCAATCCTGTTATTATTATTTCCATTGTAGGACTTTATTATGGGGTTGTATTTGACCATTTATCGGGGCTCGTGGGCCATTTTGAGCCTTAAGCCTTTAACTTACCACAAAAAAAGCAATGAAAACATTCCACTTTTGCATTTTTTTGATTTGGGGCAATAAGGGCTTTAGTTTAATGCAAATTAATAATATGATAATTGTAATAATATTAAGGTAATAATAATGCAATGTAATAATATGCCTTTTCTTCAGACAACTCCATATTCTTTAGAATTTTTTTGTTTTACTATTTTTTTTCTTGTTAAGTCCATTTATTGCTTCAATGAGATGTAGGGACGTTAGATATGCTCTACCAGTTGGTTGACCAGGCAGGTAAAGGGCTACTAAAGTATCATATGCTATGCAGAGGCTCAAAGTGCAGTTTAAAACAAAAAAAATTGTTCTAGGACCCCTTTAAAGTTATTTTTGGAACATAGTGTAAACAAGAGAGTAAACGACACAAAAAAGACCATTTTTGCATGAAGTCCTGTGTTTTCTGATGGATGGACATCGAAACATCTAAAGGAAACACTACTATGGAGCCAACAGCAAAGCTAAAAATATCCAAAGGCCTGTATGGTAAGAGTATTTTGAAGTAATACTGTAGATTAGTTCCTAAAAGTTCCTTACATTTTAAGTTAATGTCCCCAAAGTCCAGATTTTCAGCTCTAAATTGAGTAAAGGCATGCTTTGACCTGCAAGAGAAAACTTGTGTGATTTCCCCTTTCAGAATTTGCATGGTGTTGATCGATTGAACATGTTTTTCATGACGTCACACGTTTGGATTTTTGATGATGAAGTGCTAGAGGAATTCTTCTAGTCACTGTTGTGTATCCTGACTAAGCTGACCTGCTGTTTGCCTCTTGAGACGTAGATGTTGTCAGGTTTCTGATTGGTGGCAAGCCTCATAAACATTTTGGACTATTCAGAGTTGGTTGACTTGTTGTGGACAGGTCATGAATGCAGAACTGCTGATAATCCTAAGAATCCACAGCTGCACAACTGGATTAACTCATGTTTATCTTACACACGTGTCTTAACAGCCATGTAATTATCCCAGTGAATGAGAAGGAAATTAGGGTTAAATTTGTGTTTGAGTGATAAAAATACACAAGGTAAAATATTTACCAACATATTTCAAGTGTGTTGAAATTGCTGATGCATTTCAAGCTCTTTCATGCCCTTCTCTTTTATTTTTTTTTTTTTGGTTTTATTTTATGCTATTCCCGTCCTTTTTATTCAATTCCAGCAGCTGTCTGATGAATGTTATGACAAAACGTTCATACTGAACATTATTGATTCCTCACATCTCCGACGAAAAGGCCCCGCTCATTGATCGGGCAGGTGGGATCGATGTTTCATCTCTGTGTATTCAGACTTCCTTAAATGAGCAGCATCATGTGATAATTTGTGGGAGCTCTTCTCTGATCGCAGGCTGAGAGGAATGAGGTCAGCGTCCATCTATCTGGTCTTATCTCACAAGGGCGCTCGTTAGGAGACAGATATGCTCATCAGTGATTCACCAACAAGATAAATATGTCAGATTCAGGTTAGTTTATTAGCATACTGCAATGATCAAGGTCTTTCAAGCCCTTCCCTTTGAGTCTATAGTCTTTTTAACAATTCAGTTTAGCGCTTTAGGCACTCCGTCACATGCACCAGTAGGACAAACCTCTTGTTTGTTCCAAATCCAGTCTGCAGCACAATAACAACCCTAAACATGCACAGCCACAACAAAGTATCTTCAGCAGCTAGAAGAAGTCCTGCAACAGATGGTATTACCGCCCACCCCCACCCCCACTCCATCAGGGTCCAGATCTCAACAACATTGAGCCAGTCTGGGATTATGAAGTGAAAAACATTCAGGAACAGCCTAAATCCACTGAGGAACCTCTGAAAGACTGAATCCCACTTCTTAGCCTCTACTCCTACCACCACCACACATTAAAGAAGTCATTACAGTAGCATTTATACCTGTGAAAATTTTCTTAATGGAATTTTTTTTCTTAGTTTTGTTAAGTTTTTGTAAAAGCTCCGCCCATCCACCTTTACTGTATTCTGAAAAAGAATTAGGGCATCCATTTCTTTGTGATGTGAAAGAGTAAAAGCATGGGTAGATTTGTTTATTATAGCATGTTAGCGACACAGGAACACTGTGTTAAGCCCAGTTTATACTTCTCCGTCTGCGGATGTGCGGAGACACGCAACGCCATTATTCGTCATTGCAAGGGCTCTCCAACAGGACGGACGGAGTAGAGCCTAATTTTCTAAATATCCGTCAAAAGCGACAGAGACTGCAAGCCTGTGATTGGTTAGGGCGCCACTTCCGTTAACTTTGTCAACAGCACCGCCATCCCATCTCAAAAAAATAAAACGAGTGATGAAAATATATCTAGCGGCAGACATGACTTTTTATACGTGTCAGGAAATCACAGGAAACGTGGGTTTGGAGGTGGTGACTACACGAAGAGGTGGAGCAGAATGAAGGACACATTTGTCCATGGTAAAACGTTGCAGAAATATATGAACACAATGTAAACACACAATAGTAGACACACACTAGAGACGTGACTGCAATACCCCAGAAAAGCACTACGCCCTCTATTGTCCTGGCGGAGAGAATTGCTTTACTACACTGACACCACCAACGAAGAAGTATAAAAGGGAAACACGTAAGAGCGCAAATTTGCCTGACGGAGAAGTATAAACTAGGCTTTACTGGACCTGCCTTAATAAATAGTCATTAGCACACAAGCTTATATTGTTGTAAATGAACTGTGGAAGACAGCTTAAGGGTCAGAGTTCATGAGCCTCACAGCTTCATGGACGTAGCTTTGATCCAGCTCAGCACTTTGCCTGAAGGAAGAAGGGTGAATCATTCATGTGCTAGACGGGTGGCATCTGTCATACTTTTGCTCTGGTTCTGCATCTGTTGGTGTAAATGTCCTCTAGAGAAGGCAACTGGTGCTAGTTGTTTAAGCAGATCAAAAGACTCTTTGCAGTTCCCGTACCACAGAGTGGTGGAGCATGTCAGGACCAGTAAAACGAACACTGGCATTTTTCAGCTGCCTTGTAGAATAGTCGTTGGTGAGCCTTTTAAATTATTTTGTCTGTGTTTGGCACCAGAGGAGTTGAGTGCCTGCTCTGTACCAGGATGGTTGCAGGTTCATGCCCCTTGTTGCAGTCGTGTTGTGTCCTTGAGCAAAACACTTCTCCCTCCTTGCCTCCTGGTGGTGGTTGAAGGGAATTTGTGCTGCCTAATGTGAACAGCAGCCCCACCTCCATCAGTCATCCCCTAGGCTGCTTAGGCTAGATTGTGGATCATCACCGCCAGCGTGTGAATTTGTTTGTGCGGGGGTGAAACACTGTTGTGTTGTAAAGTGCCTTGGGGGGTTCTAGGACTTGTATGTACTATATAAATACAGGACATTTATATATATTAAATAAATAGACGAATAAAGGATATTAACAACAGTAATTATATGACAGAACAACCAAAATGTAGTAAACACCTGGCTTTGGAAGCGTCATGTCAACAGTTATTGAGTAACTTTGCTAAAACTCCCAGATTTAGAGTTTATAGTGGCTGTATGCAAATAAAAGGTTAGGAAACCACCTTAGTTATACAGGTGAAACTCAAAATATTAGAATATGGTGCAAAAGTTCATTTATTTCAGTAAATCAGCTTAGACTGAGAGACCATCTAAAGGCTCAGGAACCAAACAAACATTTTCACCATATTCTAAGTTTTTGAGTTTCACCTTTAGTGCCACATTTTATCTGCCACAAACATGATAGAATACCGCCAACACCAATCTACTTTGATAAAACATAATAAAGACATTCACTGACTCACAGCATCTACATTCATTGTTTTAAAAGATAAATTACCACAAGGCAGCATCACAGTTGCTTCTTTCATCATTAGTCCTTCGTTGTTGGTTGAGGAAAACTATCGTTATACGAAGGTCAGTCTGGTTGAAGAAACTTTTTTTTGATTTAGCTTTAATTTACCAGTGTTGATATCAGCCACAGTGAAGATAAAAAAAATCTGTGAGCCAAATAAAGTGTAAGCCGCACACAGGATGAAGAACTGAAACAAACCAGACACCGTTTGTGTTTTCGGACGAGTTTCTCTTTATGAGAACAGTTTCTGAATTTGCACTAAGAAATTCTTCATCCCACTGCTTTAGTTACACTCTCAGAAACGTCCAGCTACTAAAAATCTAAAACTAAACACTAAAACCTTGTATTTGATTCTGTGTGTGTGTGTGTGTGTGTGTGTGTGTGTGTGTGTGTGTGTGTGTGTGTGTGTGTGTGCAATCTCACTTCATTTGGGCCCATATGGGTGCATGTTAGCTGACGCTACAAACATTAATTATGCTTGCTGGCTTCCCTTTGGCTGTGGTTTCAGGGCCTGTAGCACCCTGCGTCTGCTCACCATAAAAATATTAAAAGACATCATAAATATACTACCACCGTGTTAACACACCCTCGTTTAATTTTATCATGTTATTATTTAAGCCTCCCAGCGAGGACGTGCAATGAACACAACACTGCCATATTATCACCTTTTAAGTTGACATGACAAACTGTTAGAAAACTGTTGCTTTTTTGCACAGCTAGCAGCTGCAGACCAACAGTATCGCTGCGTTGGACTCATCTTTTTGGGTTCCTAGTAACTCTTAAGTCCTTCAGGCAGTTTCTTTGAACTCC
This sequence comes from Aphyosemion australe, assembly GCA_006937985.1. NCBI lineage: Eukaryota > Metazoa > Chordata > Actinopteri > Cyprinodontiformes > Nothobranchiidae > Aphyosemion > Aphyosemion australe. Next base: position 214,371 of record SSNS01000074.1, read on the forward strand.
TTTTTCCAAAAACTAAAAATGATCTGTCTATTTAAAATGACAATGTGTAGTTTTTACCATTAATCTCTGGAAATGTCCATCGAAATGTTGAAAATGAAATAAATAATGCCCAGTTGTTGAAAAATATTGGCCGCTTCGTAACATATAATCATAAAAATTGGGTCTAAAATACATCGGCGCGGGTCTAACGGTGCGTTCCAGTTGTCTTCGGAACTCAGAATTTCCGACCAGGAAATGACGTAACAAGCTCGTTTTGCGTTCCAGATTCCAACTCGGGAAAAACAATGGATGCCGCCAGTAAAGCTGCGTGTGTTGTTGCTCTGTATGAGTACAAAGAACTAATAACAAAGTATTCTCTGCACCTAAAGTTCTTCGAGGAGGAATGCAGGAAACGTGCCACACACAACAATCGGAAGTTGCCACATAAAACCAGCAAAAAAACATCAAAAATCAAACGTCAAAATGTAAACACCAGGAACAGTTAAAAAACCATAAACACCGGTCAATTTCAGCAGCAATGCTGACGTTTTCAGCAACGTAACTATTGGTAACAAGAATAAACAACAACTCGTGCTGTTGATTAGCATAAAGAAAAAAAGCAGAACATATAAATGATGAAAAAAGATGACAACAACTTACTGGTAGCACTGGTCGCGGCCATCTTTAAAATGGTGATCTCGGTGTCCTCTGAAACAAATGAGCTCGCAGCTCGGAATTCCGAATTCATTGCATCCTTTCCGGTTAACTTGACTCGGAAAAACGAGTTCCAAGGACAACTGGAATGCACCATTAGTCTCTGGGCGACGCCATATCAGATTTGATGTTTCCTTCTACGTGAGCCCGTGAGGACAAAACTCATTTACAGATTTGTAACAAGCGGTTACAAAACTTTCGCCATTCATAAACGATGTTGTTTTAAACATTTACCTTTTAGCTCGTTGCCAGTGATGAAAGGGAGTCTTATGTGCTCGTCATTTTGCTGGAGGTTGAACGATCTGACTTGTTTGAAAATTGTGCTCCCAGAGATTTTTGACCCTAATGGCCATCCGTTGGTAAGGTCTTACACAAAAATACCGCTTGCTTGCTATGATTTAGGTATGTACTGCCCCCTATCGCCGGGGAAAATACACACAGTCACTTTAAGTATAGAATACCTCACAATACTCATTTTGGACATGCTCCTCATCGTTAATCTGACATGAGTTGAATGTCTCGTCCTAATGTCTTATTGAGCGCCCCAGTCTGTTCTGTACAGTCGTCTAATCATATTCATGCATCACTTTTTAAACACAAGTCTGACAGGTACACAGAGGCAGACATGGAACCTCATTTAGCAAATGATGTGCTTTTCAAAAGAAATCAAACCGTTTCTGCAGCTCTTGGGTGAAATTAAAAGATTAAACTTTATGCTGAGCGGTCTTCGACACATTTTAGACTTATTTCAGGTTTCCCTGCAGCCCAGTCCATCCGTCAAATGCTGACAGGAAAGAGGCAGTGTTGAAGACAAGTGAAGCAAAGAAGGAAACTTTCTTCTGGAGTTGACAACTACACTTGTAACTGCAGCTACAGCAAAAGAAGAAGCCCAATTTTCTTCATTTTTGCTGGTGAAATGTTACAATTAGAGCCGGAGCTAAAGCTTTGTGATTGAATCAGTTGAGATTGGTGTGGATGTTTTCCACCTTTCTTTTATATCCTTGTAAAATCAGGTGGCTTTGGGATTAGATTTCCAAATGTCTGCATGGTGCCATCTTGACCAAATTGTGCCTGTTGATGGGAGATTTCACAAATGTTTCATGCTCAGAACTGACATGACCCTCTGAAAACAAGAACAATGTTTTGATGCAAAATAAAGACTCTGTTATGTAGAGATCAGGGCTTTTCATTCCTGGTCCTCCAGGGCCACTACCTGCATGTTTGAGCTGCTCTCCTGCATCAACACACCTAGTTTGATGGGTGAGTTACAGGTTTGTGAAGAACTTGAGGACATGCTGAAGAGGTGATTGAATCAGATGTGTTAGAGCACAGAGGAACAGCTAAAATATGCAGGGCAGTGGCCTTTCCAGGACCCTGGTATAGATGATGAGTGGGAATTAAGCATACTTGGATTTCTCGTTTGGGATGTAAAGAACAATCAACTAAAAATGTTTTTGTTTTTTCCTCTGGGTCTAGGTTCAGCTAAACCCTTGTGACAGTCCTGAAGGAAGTAGTGTGTAAAGATTTCCCAGAGATGTGGAGGCAGTGACTAATTTACCCTGACCCTCCACTCGTGTCTGTAGTGACTATTTCTAACTCAGAGCAGCCGTGATGGCAGAAGTCACCTTGTTAGTGCTGCACTGGTGATCAATTTGATAGAAGGGTAAAATATTTTGAAGTCCGTCATAATTTTTCCTTAATTGACAAATTCTATTCTGTTTCAAAGAAAGCGTCAATAATTTCTGATGAAAGCCCCGTACAAGAAATAAGCTCCTCCAAATACCTTTGAGATGTCAGAACATTCTGATCCTCAGACACTGTTGGTTGTTCAAGTGTTGCCAAAACAGCATCCACCCTCTAAAGCTATACTTGCTTAAGACCTCAATGTCCTCTGTGGTATCTGGCGCCAAGATGTCCACTACAGATGTTTCAAGTCCTGCATGTTGAGTGTTGAGGCAGAACCAGAACCACATCTCCACTTGTACATGCCAAAACTCTGCTGTCAGTTAACCCTCTTACTGCTGACCATCTGCAGACAAAGCCCAAAGTTGCATTCCTTGCACATTCAGGAAGTGATTCTTTTGCACAGAGTGCACCTTTTCATCCCCAATGGAGGAAAAGTAAAAAGTTGTCCACATCTGGATCCTCCTTGAAAAATCTAGATGTATGTTTTGTCTTTCTGAAAGATGTTCTGAGTGGTATTCCTTCCAATTATTTACACATTATAATCTAATATACGACTAAAAACCTCCGCGGAACACAGCTGAAGAAACAAACCAATGCTGAAAAAAAAAAACAATAAATGCAGCAAAAAAATGAATAATCTAATTTTACTATATGCAAGTATAAGGTACGACATACCACTGGAAAGTTCGGGGTCTCAGCTTTTGGAATCCGTTTGAATGACATTGATTGCACAAGTGGTCGGCGCCGGGTGCATCAGCAGTAATAAAACCACACTTCAGATCTTTTTAAAGTAGGTTTCTGTGGAAAAACTATGAGCAATTAAAATATTAATTATTACAGATAACTGTTTGAATAACCTCTGGTTTGAAGAAATAACAACTATTTTTGACCAAGACTAGTACAAACAAAACCAGAGTGGTTTGTTGTTGTTTTAAGTCGACAATCTCAAAAATGTCTTAGTTCATCTGTCAGTTTTCACTATTGATCAACATCTGTCATTTGCACATCAGTGCTGCGTAACCATAACAACATCAGCGCCATATTGTTGGAAGTGCAAACACACTGATAGTGGTGAACAGATGTGAACCACAGCTATGTGAGTGGAGGCCATGCAGAGATGTAGAAGGAAACTAGTTATTTTTAGCGTTGAAGATTCATTTTCCTTATAGGTGAAATGATTGAGAACGTTTATTAGGACATGGAGTTGATACATGCAAAGTTATAGAAGGTTTGAAATCTGATCAACTCAAAAACACAGAAAAATCTAAATTTTTTAAGTTGCTAAATTTTGATCCAATAGAGATAAAACAATTCATTTCATTTATCAGCATACTTATTTATTTAGCAATTATTTCTGTTTAAAACTATTTTTAGCACTTTGTTAGCACAACATTTGTTTTGCAACTCTGTCATGTGGGTAACATATGCCATCAGCATCTTTTAATCAGTTAGGTTGTTATTTACATAAAATTATATGGTTGTTTGCCAGCACCAGTAGCAGCTAGCTGTAGCGTGCCCGCCTGGTGCATCATGGAGCTTTTTTTTTACATCAGCTGGAATGTCCTTCTCTGACTAGCCGTTAGCATTTCAATCTGGTAGGTTGTTGGTCCTTACTTCTGTCTTTAAACTCAGGTTGTTTAAAGTTTTAGCTAAAATGGGTAGAGAATTAATTCTTCATATCCCTTTTAAAAAGATTTGCACTTTATTAGTTTGTTCCCTCTGGTTCTTCTCAGTCTGACCACTCGCTGGTTTTACCAGGTGCTTCTTATTTGTCATGTAACACACACTGACTGTAACCTTTCACTGACCTTTCATCATTTAAACCTACAGTATCTTTGTTTTTATAAAGGTAGTGAGAGGTCGTTCATCAAAGTTTCTCTGATACTCAATACAACATGTGATTTACTTCAATATTTGTTTATTATGATCTATTTATCAAGAGGTTTGATACTATTATACAGGACTTCCTCTGCCATCCACCACCCACTAAAATACAGCTCATCTTCATTAAACTTCATTCATTAAAGCTCATTTTTAATTTTTATGGACTTTTTCCTCAAACAACTCACAAATTCTGCCCGATTACCACTTTCTGTTCACACAACGGTTTGCTAAGTTGTGTTAAGTCTCCTCGTTCATCATCCACCTGAAGACATGCACGCCAGATGTAGGATGAAGCACTTGAAAGAAAAAGAAACACGCTTTTAAAACAAACTTTGACTTTGAAATTTAAGCCTTACATCAGTTTATTTCTACTTTCAAAGTCTCTCAGTTGTATCAGGTAAAGAGAATGATTAAAGCCAAGGTGCCAAAATAGATACAGCTTGCTGTGGCTTGACTTGGCACCAACTTGCATCAGCAGATGCTTGATTTCAGGACCAATAATTGGTTCTTCAGATACAATAAGTTTGCAAAGGTTCTACATACTGTGAAAAAGACAGGTGTTGTTAAAATCATCATGAGACATGAGTCTGCAGAAGATCAGAACCAAATTTTTAAAACGTGTTAACAAAAACTATGTAATAGTAAAATCATGGACAGACTATTGAAGGTGCTGTTTGTAAACCACAGTTTTGTTCCAGAGGAACGGAAAATAAAAGTATATTGAGCACGTTGTTCCTCAGAAACATAAAAGGATCTGGATGATTTTGGAAAACAGGTTGGGCAGTGCTTACTAAACCTGAAACGAAGCGTGTCGTAACAGATGTAGGAGGGAAAATATACACCCGGCAGTAAATATCCAATAATAAATAAAAAATAATGTGTTGCTTTTGCTATTAATAAGTCAGATTTGGCTCTTGACTCAATATTAGGGATTATTTTTGGAGGTTAAAGATGAAAGATCAAGTAAAAGATTTGTATGTTGGACACTTTTATGCCACAAAGAAGAAATAATTTACTTAGGGGTGTTTTCTCTTTCAGTCTAGCTTCTGTTGTGTGAAAGATCTCGAAAGCTCAAGGTTCACAAGAAAATGTGAAGAAAGGCTTCATCTGTAGTTAGAATCAGTCCTCTAACCTACGTGGTACAGGGAAAACAATCAGCTGACCAATCAGATCATTTCTTTTCAAATTCTGCTGTGTTCTTTGATTTCCTTTCATAACTTGGGGTGATGAACTTAAGCTAAGTGCTGGAGATGAGCAATATTCATTTTTAAATACAGTTTAGCCTTCCTGCAATTACACCAGGGTACACGGTCTGTCCGTCTGCCTCGGAAGTCTGGCAGTGTTGACTCATCCACGTAATTTAAGGCTTTTAGGGGTTTCAGGTGTGATTTAACCTTAATTTTTATGACTTAAGATGCAACAACTATTATTTTTCATTATTGATATACTGTATATATCTATATATACACACACACACACACACACACACACATTTCTACAGCAGGGAGAATAAGTAGATGACACATCAACATTTTTATTAGTAAGGGTATTTCTAAGTGGACTATTTACATAATTTGCACCAGATGATGCCATCAAGCCAAATACTGAATTTATCAGAACATTTAAGTACACAAGTTGAGTCGTAATAAGTGAAATGACACAGGGAATAAGTATTGAACACACTTTATTTAATACTTTGTAGAAAAGCTTTTGTTGGTGATTCCAGCTTCTAGACGCCTCATCTATGGAGAAACCAGTTGTCTGCATTGCTCAGGAGTGATTCTGGTCCATTCTTCCACACAAACACTCTTTAAACCTTGAAGGTTCCTTGGGCCTCTTTTATGAACTTTGATCAGTTCTCTCCATAGATTTTTTTCTATGGGATGTAGGTCAGGTGATTGACTGGGCCATTCAAGCTACTTGATTTTCTTTCTTTGAAACCAACTCATAGTTTCCTTGGTCTTGGGTTTGGGGTCGTCGTCTTGCTGAAATGTCTATCCTCTTTTCATTTTCAGCTTTCTGGTAGATGGCAGCAGATTTTAGTCCAGAATGTCCCGGTACATGTCTCCATTCACCCTGCCTTCAGTAATATGAAGTCTGCCAGGACCCCACACCATGATGCTTCCACCCCCAAACTTAACTGTTGGTATGGTGTTCTTGGGGTGGTGGGCAGTGCCATTTCTTCTCTAAACATGGTGTGTAGAACAACAGCCAAAAATCTGAATTTTGGTTTCATCTGACCATACTATAGTCTCCCGGTAATCCACAGGCTTCTCCAAATGTTGTTTCACAAACTCTAACCGAGCCTCAACATGCTTTTTGTTGGAGTCTTGCGTGTTGAGTGTGCATGGATGTCATGGTGGTTCAGTGCATTGCTCATAGTTTTATTAGAAACAGCAATACCTGGTGATGCAAGGTCTTCCTGAAGTTCTGCCTGAGTGGTTCTTGGCTCTTGGAGAACTCTCCTGATTATTCTTTGGACTGCTTGAACAGGAATCTTACGGAGCACCAGATCGTGGCCGGTTTATGGTGAACTGATGCTCTTTCCATTTCTGGATAATGACCCCCACAATGCTCACAGGAACATTCAGTATTCTGGAAATGCTCCTATAACCATTCCCATCATCACACAATGGTGAAATTACATGTCCGCATTTGACCCAACCCCATGGTGGGGAGCAGTGAGCTGCAGCTGTGGCCGCGCTCGGGAACTATTTGGTGGTTTAACCCCCCAATCCAACCCCTTAATGCTGAGTGTCAAGCGAGGAGGCATTGGGTCCCATTTTTCAAAGTCTTTGGTATGACCCGACCGGGATTCAAACCCCGATCTCCCAGTCCCGGGGCGGACACTCTACCACTAGGCCACCAGAGCTGGTTATGCTTTTCAATGAAAAGATTACAAAGATCTTGTGAGAGTTCTTGGCTTTTACCCATCATGAAGTCTTTCCTGTGTGCCTTCTGAGTAACAAGAAGCCTTTATAGGCCATCAATCAGGACTAAAGCAGCTGATATCAGTTAGTACTGATAGGAGGCAGGGTTATTCTCTCAATACTGACAGATTTCAGGTGATCTCCTGGCTTTCTATGACATTTTGCACCTTATTGTCTTCATGTGCTTAATACTTTCCCTGTGTCTTTTCACTTTATTACACATAACTCAATTTATGGACTTAAATGTTTAGACGTCTTTGCATGAATTAAATGCTTGAGTTGATATTGACATGTGGTGGAAATTTTGTTTCAATAGCTCACTATTCTGAGCTCTGGTCAGTGGGCAGCCATCTCTTTGGGCCAAAACAAGCCCTCTACAGAGTCCAGTCAGCTGTGCTTCTGCTTTTTCTTCCATTACAGTGAAAGGCTGTCTAGTGTTAACTTTGGGAGGTTTTTTAACATATTTTCTTCAACTTCTGACAGCTACTGCTCTACTGGTTGTGAGGTTAATAAAAGCAGCAACTTGTTGATAGATTTGACCTAATCGGTAAAAAATTCTGTCACTGAATACTTTTTAAAGTCATTTTATACGTTTTTTTAAAAGCTCGACTGAGTTGCATCGCCCACAATCCCCCTCCTAAACAGTGGGTGTCACTAAAGATAATATAACACAGCTGTATGAGTGGCAGCAGAAGAAGAGTGTACAGGAAGTACATTCCTTACGCACAAATAAAACTAGAATTTGAAAGCATTTGTAGATGGCAGGGTTTTAATCTGTAGAGTTTTGTAAAGTTGGCTTATGGGATTACTTTTCTTATGTTTTGAGGGTCTGTTGTATTATGATTTGGGAAACCGTGGAAGTCAACACAAGATCCTAAAGTGAAAGAGCACAAAATAAATCTCTGTAACGCCACTACTAGAACCTTCTGCAAATTCTAGAGATTTGTTGCATTCTTCTAATGTGTTCAGATGCTGGCAGGAACCAGAAGAGTCATAAAAAGACGATTTTATATACAAACTTGTCACAAATATCTACATTTGTTGTGTGCAACTTAAAATTTCGATAGTTAATCTTAAAGTGGGGGAGTTAGATGATGCTTGATGTGAACAAAACCTGCATGTTGTAAAAATGAGGGTAGAAATATTAGAGTTGTTGTTTTTGTACCTATAGATACAGGAAAGTGAGCACTGATAGAAGAAAGAGAAACCCTGGATGTAGTCAGTGAAGACAGTAAAAAGTTGAAAGAGATGAAAGACAGATTCAGAAAATACCTCCTAATCCGTCGTGACCTACACTTCTAAAACACGCTTCAGCTCTGAAATGTTCCTCTCAGTTCTCAGTCATGAAGATTATTAAAAATCTGTGGGTGAGCACAGATCAGCCTGAAAAACACCTCAGAAGTGGAAGTGATGTTCACAAAACAATGGGTGAAAATCCGGAGTCTGTCGGGCAGAGCTCACACTTTACGCGAGGAGTTTGTTGGAAGTGTTTGCTCTGTTGCTTCATCTGAAACAAAAGAAAAATGTTCAAATGAAGATTTCCTTCAGTGCATCGTTACGTTTATCAGAGCAGCACAGCAACCCGAAGAGCTGCTGCTTGCATTTGCACGAGTTCCAGAATCACACGGCTGTTGAAACTTTTCAGCATTTTCCCGTTTTTATCTCCATTTTTAAGGCAGGATTTAATTTGGACGACCTAGATTAGTTTTAAATATTTGTATCACTAATACAGCATTATACCAAATGACTAAGATACTAAAAAAGCAAAATGCATCACAATATATTTTTACTTTGACTTATTGAAACGATTGTCGATGGCAGCAGGACAGAGCTGCTACAGGGGTTCCAGGGAAAATCTAGGAACGCCGTTTTTATCGTTACTGTGCAAACCTCCATATCACAGGAGCTGAACGGTGGTTATTTACACACGCTGAAGCTGCTGGTCGTGAACCCGTTTGTCTTGTATTGCTGTGTCTTGTCTCATGTGGCTGCAGTACACGTGTGATAATCCCAGCAGAGTTTAGTCTTCATCTACACTCTCATGCTTTTTGGGTAGTAGAGCAGATGCAGAACTACAGTTTAAAGTAGGAATGCACCGATCCACTTTTTTCACATTCGATACCAATATCAGAAGTTTAGTATCGGTCGATATGGATCCGATACCGATATGGAAAAACAGTATTAAACTGTATTACATAATGAACTATTTGTTACTGTATGAAAAAGACTGGGATCATCCTTTTGTTCAGGGGCCCAAAAGTTCCAAATTGCCGATCCTTTTGCTTGCTTCACTTTGAAATCATCGGGAGCTTCTGCACAGCGTGGGACTGTAGAGCATGACGTCGTCACTCGCAGCACATAGAAATATACTGAATAGATCAATTCTTATGGATCGGGCCCATAGTCTCCGATCTAGAATTTTCTTCTATATCTGTACCGATACAGATATTAAGATCGGATTGGTGCATCCCTAGTTTGAAGCCAGCTTTGTTAAGTTGAGTAGAAAGTTTATAGTCTTTGAGCACATTTTATCAAGGAGACAAATGAATCAACATGGCTTCCTAATGATGGACTTTCTGATCTTAGTGTTGTAATTCTTGTCCCACACCTCAAACATGCGCTGAGGAAGTTGGATAACAACGATAGAGCCTCAGTGCAGCACCCTCACAAGTCTGCTCTGCTTGGCTCTCCTTTGTTGAACATAGAGAGGTTTTGTTTCAAAGCTTTGGTAATTGTATGCTGGATTTTTTTTTTCACAGAGTCATTACAGAATCTGCTTTTGCCATGTGTTATTTTGCAGGTGAGGGATTTTCAGCACACTATCAGATCTGGTGTGCACAAGTCACTTTCCAGACATCTGGATGGGTGCAGCAAATTTGATCTGCGGCTTTCCTTCTCCGTACAAAAAGCCAAATTCTCTATGGCACCGAGTCTGCAGAAACAATAAGATCTTTCTATCTCTCACTCTGGGTAAATCTGGTGAGTGCAGCAGACTGATGCAACCTGAATTGGAAGCATCATGTGGTTACTTCTGCATTTTCTTCATTTCTTAACTTTCTTTGAACTAAAGATGCATTGATTTCTCTCTGACGTTGTCATCTCATCTCTGCAAGAAATCGATTTCCTTGATTCTTGCTACCTGATGTTTATCCCGGAGTTTTTTTTTTTTTTGTTTTTTTGAAAAGCTGGCTGTCATTTTCAATCAGTTGGTCATTAATTATTGAAGCTGTGCAGGTGATGCACATCCTGTCTCTTTTTGCCAGATGATTTATCAGCAGCCGTGGTGCCTGTCGTGTATTAATGTAGCACGCGTGTGGACTTTTCCATCATGAGGTGGTAGCTCTAACCAACAGTTAAGGACAAAACCTCTGTACTACTAATCAGCTTAATGCTGGCTTATTCAAAGGGCCTCTTTCAGACCGAGCAGCTGCTGTTAGCCCGTTTGAGTAGAGGGTGTGACTGCTGGCAGAGCTCGCTGATGCAGAGAGACCGGTTGGTGATTAACAAATGTCAGTAGACTTTGGAATCTGGGGAGCCCAGTCAGATGGCTTTGTCCTACCACCGAAGGTCTTCCAGGTGGCTCCGTCATCCCTTCTTCTCCTCCCACTGCTCCCTTTCCCTTCAGGCTCTCTGCTCTCCTCTTTGCTTCTTTCTGCTTCCCTTTTTCTCATCTTCTGAAGGTTTTAGAGCTCCGAGATGAAGAAGTTCAGGCTTGTCTTGCATTTTTAGATCCCGTCGTCGAGAGCAGTTGGCAGCTTCTACAAAATGCATCAGCTTTCTTCACATATTTCTGGTGCTTCCCACTTGCTCAGGCCTATTCTTTCTCTTTCTTGGGAGAAGGGAATCCAGCGTTGTCTGAGAAATCTCCTGATGTGTGAGATAATGTTCCTGAGAAATGAAAGGACTAAGCAGAGTCAGGCTGGCGGGAGTGGGAGATGTTTTCTGCTGAGCTGTGTGGGCAGAGTGCTTGGGTACACTGCTGTACATCTGGCAAATAGATTTCTGTCAGCAGCTCTCCAGCGACAGGCTGCCTGCCTTTCAGGAAGAGGATCAGATCTGTGGGTCCATGTTGTGTGCTGGCTGAACAGCTAAGCACACATAGTCAGTTCCTAAAATGGCTGCCCTTGAAGCTCGGCTCAGAGGAGGATCTGAGCTGCTCAGCCTCTGTCTGTTAGAGCCCCAGCTGACTAGATGAAAGCACTTGCTCAATCTCACCCATTAACTTGGTGTGGTGCAGAGACTGGCTGAAAAGACACAGATGACTACAAAGCAGGTGGTGGTTGTGAAGGTTTTTTTTTCCTCTCTCGCTTCACGGGTATTTCTCTCCTTTTCTTTCTGAAAGGCTTCTCCTGATATCCATGTCAAGGAACCTGGTGTTAGGAGGCAACTTTGTTCAAAGCAGCAGTGAACTGCCAAGCGAGTTGGGTGTGGACATGTGATGAGGCTGTAACCTGATCCAGACCAACAATGGATCCCGTGGTTGCTTAGGGACATGCAGACAGTTTGGCTGGCTCACATGGAGCTCTCAACTAGCCAGCCGGTTGGGTTTGGGAAGCAGGGCAGAATTCCCAACCGTCTTTGTCTGGATCTACCTTGAACTTTTTAGGAGACTAAAACTAATGGTGGAATTAAAGCAACGTCATGATATATGTCCTAAATTCAAATTGTTGGACGTTGTAAATGGAACACATCTCTAAGTTTCAACTATTCTCAGTATTACATGACTATCTCTCCAATGACGTCATGGTAAACTGGTTTAACTTGTTAACAATGTTTGAACTTCCGTTGAACCTCTAGACTGTATCAACATATACAATGGTGGACAGAACATCTCAGTCTTCTTCTGATGTTCCAAAGTGAAGCCAAACTATCGTGTTTGCGTGCGCCGCCATGTTGAATTTTTTGTTCCACTCAAGATGTGGCACCTAAAGTCCCACCTACTCAAAAACACGATCATAGTGTGTATAAATAGCTTATCGATACATTTAATAGATAAATTAATATTTGAACATACAGACACAAGAAAGCTGTTAACCAATGAAAATGACAAAAATATCCAGGGTGTATTTTTTTTGTCAAAATAATATTTCACTATTCTAATAGGCTGAATACCACGGACCCCTGGTTTGACACTTCCTGACTTTTTAGCCAGCTGAATCATTTCCAGGTCACAGTAACGTTCTCCATGACATTTGCATGCTATCGCTGCAGGATCTGCCGAGGATACCGATCAACAACGTACACGAGATAATCTAGAATGTAGGTGGACACAAACTATTTATAACTTTTTTTTTATTGAATGTGGCCTGGAACGTTATACTTGGCAGGTCCTGCAATGATTCCTTAAAAAATGCAATAAAGAATACAAATGGTACTGCAACTTGGAAGTGATTCAGCTGGCTAAAAAGTCAGGAAGCGTCAGACCAAGGATTTGTGGCATAAACCCTATCGAAGGTGTCAAGACTTACAGCATATACTGCAGCCAACCACTAGGGGGCGATCATGTTGTTTCAATAGAACGAGCGATCAGAGAAACTGCAGCAGGCTGGAGGGTTTTCTCGGCGTCGCTCTGAACTAATCGTTTCATATCAGCTTGTGCCAAGACTCGGCCGTAGTCCAGTGCAGAGCAGCCATGTAATATGGGACATCCAACATCACTGGGTTCCTCTTAGCCAATAGCAATGGCTGATCCAAAATCAATGCAGAGTAGAGTTTTGACCTGAAGAGGAAGAAATAATGATGGTTTTAGGCTGAATTTTAAATTTTAAATAAGATAAACTAAAACGCCAAAATAATGACTACACATGTCTACAGCACAGTTAGACACTCATTTATACAGTTTATTGAAAAAAAAAAGTTGATTTAGGTGTTACTCGCTCTGTAATGGCTTCGCCAAGAATCTGCGTTAAAGCCTCTGATAGTGACAGGAAGATACATTAATTTGTGTTCTAAACATGAAACACAATGTGGAGGTTTTTTCTCTCCCAGAACAAAACCTCAACAAATTGTCGCCTTCACAGTGAGAGGCCTTTGTCTTCTTTGAATGCATGCAAACATCTTGGTGTTTGACTACTAAACAAATGAATACTTGTTATAACAATATAGTTCACAGAAAAGAGGTTTTTGCAATTAGCTGATTTATATTTTAGATTTATTTTATATTTTTTGAGTTGAGTCAAAGGTGAGCCACCTGTGCATCCGACCAACTTTAAAATTCCTGCAGGATGTGTGTTAAAACGATCCAGAAACTTGGAAGCAACTTGATCGGCTGGTGTTTAAACCATTGGGGGCTATTCTGAATGACTTCACATGTTGGTTTGCAGAAACCTGGTGTCTGAGCTGCCATGGTTGCACGTCGGCCTCGAGCTTTTAAGGACTGCGTTCATTGTGTCGCTTTTTCAGGACTTTTTCTTGTGGCGGCGCAATTATGAACAATAGTTATGGCTGCATTCAACATTCATACTGGTGGATTATTTTTTATTTTGACATGAAAGTCAAAGTACTGTATGTTTGTGTGGGGAAAACATTCAGATAGCTCAAAATATGTTCAGGCAGCACGTCTGGGAAAAACCTGTATGCATTTATTTAGTCCCACATTTCTTTATAGTGTAAAAACAAAAAAATGCAACGTAGTCATGTTTCATTCTACAATTCCGTTATGAGCGGGAACGCTAGCAAAGATGGTGAAAAAACAATCTCAGGTAAACTCACCAGGGTATTTTCACATTTAAACTGGACAAACTTCAGGCACTTCATTCTCATTTGGTTGTATTTGAACCCTGAATCCAAACACATTTATATAAGTCCCTCAAATGTTAGTGCTCCAGTAATTGAGCTAATGTCTGAAGGCCTTTTGCAGTCAGTTATTAGTAATGTCATTCCTCTTGCAGACATGTTTGTGGCCAACAAAGATCTCCTGTTTTTGACTTGAAGAATCTGATCACCTTTAGTTCTTGGATCTATTCAGTTTGGTTTCCAGACATAAGGAGCAGAAACCCCGAATCTCAGCGTGCTTCGTTGTCGAGCTCCAGATTTCATGAAAGACGTCGTTCAGCCACTTAAAGCAGGACATTAGTTTGAGGCAGGCTGTTTTCATCAAACGCTGCTCCTTTAATCTCAAGGCAGACCTGTGGTAACTGTGGCCTGTTAGCTAAATCGTAACATCTGTCAAAAGCACGTTTCCAAAATGACTCTACCTTGTGCTGAAGTTTCCTCCCGAAGACGACTTAATAGATATCACTACTGCACCGTCATTACTTTCTTCCATTTTGCAGCTTTCTGGATAACCGCGAGTGAAGTTTGCTCTCACCTTAGTAGAACTGACCATTATTACCTCGCAACTGTTCATTTTTATTCACTAAAACAGACTTCTATCTGTTTCCTGTCTGCTGCAGAGTGCTTTCAGTGATTTGGATATATAGAAAAGATAGATGCTGCCCTTGGATCTGGAAATTGAAGCCTGCACATAAGTGCCCTTTAAACCTGCGGTACCTCAGACTGCTTTGAAGGGGTGATTCTCTTGGTTGCTAAGAGAGAAATGATCTTCTTGTGTTTATTATTCAACATATTTCCAGTTGAAGAGTGAGAGTTTGTTAAAGCAAATTGCAGTTTTTACCACAATACCCTTTTTTGAAATTACAAAGTGCCCTAGTTGAAAGATTCTTCCTTCAAAAGGATGTAATAATTGTCAGAGAAGCAGCCATCATTTCCTTTTTACTGTCCTCTGAAATCAGAATGAATGGATTTTGCAAGTTAAGGTTTCAGACGGTTCCCCGTAGCTGATAGGTTTATCATAATGGACGATGATTGGTAAAAACTCTCCAAGATGAATGTCACACCACCACCTTTTATTGTTTTCCAGTCATGCCTGAACAACAGGGAGACCTGGAAACATAAAGCCTTCGTTTCTTGGCTGATTCATGCAATCTTTAGAGCAGTTAATACAGTCAGATGGAATCGTCTGCTCTAAATACTGAGCCGTGGGGCTGCTCCCCAGCTGTTGCTTATCCCAAGGTAGAAAAATGGGACAAATCAAGCCATAATCCCTCCTCAGTCCCTCCATTGTTCTTGGAATAATGCAACGCTAAAAACCTCAACCTGCAGCATCTGCTGAATCCTTTCCTCTGCTTTGTCATGTTGGAGCATCAGAGAATAAAAAATACATTTACAGTTTTTAACAGTTGTAAAAGTAAAAATATTTCAAAATAAAACCCCTTTTTCCTTACAAATTGTTCCACATACCTTGTGAATAAATGTTATTTAATATAAACCTCTCTCTGAATACTGTCTGCGTAATTAAAAGTGACGACTTTACACGTTGAAATTTATTCCAAAAATAATTTTGCAAAAGCATAAAGAAAAGGCGACTAAAAATGAACCATAAAAGGTCTTTTATTAAGGCAGGAAATTGAACAACTCTTTATTTAAAGCATTTTAAAGGATCCCAGCTTTTTCTTCCTTATCGTGTGCAAAAGTGTGTCAATATTTAGCTCTTGATTATTCATTGTTCACAGCAGGAATCTTCATTTGTAATCATCTAAGATTATAACTAAGCTTATGGTTATGAAAGGGCGTGTTTAATTCTCCAGTCTTAGCAATAAAGCTGCTGTAGGGACAGCAAATATACATGGCTGTGAATTATATTTTCTTATTTGAATGAGAAAAGTTTAAAAATGCCACATATGCTGAAGATTTCCTGTCATTCTCTCACAGGTTGCCCTGATTTTCCAGGGAGTTCTCCCCCCTTTTCAGTGATGGAGGTGTTGCAGTGCGATGGCTGTGACTTCCGCGCCGAGTCTTACGATGACTTGAAGACCCACATTCAGGAAGTGCACACGGCTTTTCTGCAGCCTTCGGACGCAGATGAGTCTGACTCTCTGAGAGAGGAGGATGAAGACGAGGAGGAAGAGGAGGAAAATGAGGATAAGGATGACAAGGATTACCCGCCTTCTAAAGCTGGAACGAGTACGCTTAACAAAATAATCAGATGTTGCTGTTATTTTTATTTAGGATTAAGAAAAACTTCTTCATCTCTTCTTTTGAGAGCAGAGTAAACGTGTATCTCTTTGAAGAGGATACAAACTGACGATGTTTTTGTTTCTGTTTTAGGCCCCACCTCTGCCGATGGCCCCAATCAAACATCACAAAAACAGACTCCTGAAACCCCGCTTCCGTTTTACCAGTGCAAGTTCTGCGTCCGTTACTTTAGATCAAAGTCTTTCTTAAGAAATCACACCAAAAAGGTGCATAATGTCACAGAGGATGATTCAGATGCAAGCATCTCTTCAGAGACCTTCAAGCAGCCCAGCTACACTGTAATAATGCACAATGATCATTCAAAAGTGTATTCCTGTCAGTATTGCACGTACAAGTCTCCCCGCAAAGCAAGAATACTGAAACACCAACTGATGTATCATAGCAAAGTTCCATCCAAAAAGGCTGGAGATGCTCCAGAGAACATTGAGAGCGAGGAGGAATCTGACGCCGCTAGCGGAACTGAGAAGGGAACTTTTACCTGTGAATGGTGTGATTACCAAACTGACCAGAAGGACAGCTGGACTGATCACCTGGTGAAGGAACACAGTGACAAGGTTAAGATGGTTTCCAGCTCTGAGGAACCAGAAGGGGAGCCAAATGCAAGCTCACCCACAGCAGACTCTCCCCCTTCTTCCCAAAGCCCAGCTATAACAAAGGTGCAGTTTTCTGAAGAGGATTCAGAGAAAATACCCGAGAAAGACTCAAGAAAGACAGTTGCAGAAATCTCATCAATTCATTATGCACAACAAATAAGTGCGGTTACGCCCAATAGCACAGGTTCTTCTATTTTATCTAAGAGGTTTGCCTCATCTGATGCCCCCAATAGTGTCATAGAAATGGATGCCAACTTAGTCAATGAGGATGATTCAAGGAGCAGCTTAGATGATGACGATGACGACGAAGAGTTGGGTGATATAGATGATCCCAGCTACACTGGGACTCTGTCTGCAGATGCAAAACAGTTGCTAACAGATGTTGATAATAAATTACTGGAAACTAAGGGAATACCCTTCAGAAAGTACATGAACCGATTCCAGTGCCCCTTCTGCTCCTTCCTCACCATGCACAGGCGCAGCATCTCCCGCCACATTGAAAACATTCACCTCTCTGGCAAAGCCACCGTATTCAAATGCGATGAGTGCCCGTTCATTTGCACCAGCTCTTTGAAATTAAGTGCGCACAAGCAGAGCCACACCCCCTCAGATTTAGAGACACTGGACCTTACAAATGATAGCCCAGAGCCTCAGAATGACAGCACCGCAGAGCCCGTTAATGGAGGGAGTGTTAGCTCCAGGGTAAACGGAAAAAGGACAACCAGCACATCAAGTGACCAGCAGAATCCCCATCGCTGCACACTATGCAGCTTCTCTACCACCACTCTGAAAGGTCTGAGGGTCCACCAGCAGCACAAGCATTTCTACTGTGATGACCTAGATTCTACCGCCTTTGAAACCCAGACGACTGACCAGCCAGATTCCGAAGTCGAGGCTTCTCCGGTCTTCTTACAAAAAACCCAGACACCCATTTTGGGACTTGCCACTAAAAAGTCCTTAGTTACAGGCAAAAGAGCCAGGAAGTCCATTAATGACTTGCCTTTGGATTTGTCCTCAGTCAAAAAGAGAACTAGAATAGATGAAATTGCCAGCAACCTTCAAAGTAAGATAAGCCAAAGCCAGCAAGACATGATTATCAATCTGGATGACATAGATGATGAAGAAGCAGGAGAAATAGCCAGTGCTGATGAGAGTAGAAACCATGACAACGCAAATCCTATCTTTACCTACACCGTGCAACAGCTTCATAGAGAATCAGCAATCTCCCATGAAGGCAGGATTGGGAAAAGAAAAAGCAACCCTAAGTCAAAGCCTAGAAGCATCCCTATATCCTTGACTCTTTCAGACGATAGTGAAAATATTTCTGTCGATGCCAGTGACGGCACTGTCCATGAAAATTTGGACTATCCGGAGGATCCTGGAACAACACGATTTTACTGCAAACACTGTGATTACCACAACAAATCAGCCCGGAGCGTCAGCACTCACTACCAGAGGATGCACCCTTACATTAAATTCAGCTTTAAGTACATCCTGGACCCCGAAGACCAGAGTGCAGTCTTCCGCTGTTTGGAGTGCTACATTGAGTACAATAATTATAATGATTTGCATCAACACTACATGGAGCACCACCCCGAAGCAAGCAACGTGCTCAACTTCAACCAACCACATCTGCTGTACATGTGCCGCTTTTGCTCATACACAAGCCCCAATGTTAGGAGTCTGATGCCTCATTACCAAAGAATGCATCCCACTGTGAAGATCAACAACGCCATGATCTTCTCTAGCTACATCGTAGAGCAGAGTCCCAAATCCAGTGAATCACAAACTCTGAGGGAAATATTAAACTCTGGCCCCAAGAGTTTTAGCTCATCCACCTCAGCGGCGAGGTCCTCCTCAAGCCCGGTGATGAAAACTTGTCCCAAGTCACCTGAAACAAGTGCCGAAGCAGAACCCCTCAAAGAAACTGGGAGTAGTAATGTGGTACTCTACGACTGTGACGTGTGTTCCTTTGCTAGCCCCAACATGCACTCAGTATTGGTCCACTACCAAAAGAAACACCCAGAGCAGAAGGCGTCTTATTTCCGCATACAGAAAACCATGAAAGTGATCTCAGTGGATCAGTCTCAAACTGCAGCAAACTCCTCCTTCAGCCCCGGCATGTTTACATCCACTCCAAAACAATCGAATGCATCCGTTTATGGATCAGATGAAGACATGTACTACTGTAAACACTGTGTGTACAGCAATAGATCTGTGGTTGGCGTATTGGTCCATTATCAAAAAAGACACCCAGAGGTAAAAGTGACCGCTAAATACATAAAACATGGCCCGCCCACCCCTGGCTTGATGAAATTAATGGACGAATTACAAATCGCCACTCCTAAACAGTTTTTGAAGCAGTTTCAAAATAATGGCCACGATGGCTCCAGTAACTCGAGTCCTAAGCAAGGGGGTGGTGAAAAAGGTGAGGACGAGCTCTTCTTCTGTCAGCACTGTGATTATGGCAACCGCACTGTAAAAGGAGTGCTTATCCACTACCAGAAAAAACACAGAGAAACCAAGGCCAATGCTGACCTTGTGCGTCGTCACACTGCAGTCGTGAGGAGTCAACGTGAGCGTGCGCAGATGGTCCAGTCTGGCGGTGTTTCCTCTGCAGCGATCGCCACTCCTCAAGACCCTGAAAATGATGCGCCTTTGCGTTCCCTTAAGTGCAGACACTGTTCGTTTACGACCCCTTACGTCTACGCTCTAAAGAAGCATCTGAAGAAGGAGCACCCCACAGTAAAAGCCACAGCCATGACCATTTTACATTGGGCTTACCAAGATGGCATACTGGAGGCAGGCTATCACTGCGAGTGGTGCATTTACTCTCATTCTGATCCCCAAGGTCTGTTGCTTCACTACCAAAGACGCCACCCAGAGCATAATGTAGATTATGCATACATGGCTAGCAAGTTGTGGGCTGGGCCTGAAACCACTCAACAAGGGGTAAATATGGAAACAAAGCATTACAAATGTAAAGACTGTGCCTTTGAGGCCCTTACAATATGGGACATTACTAGTCACTACCAGGCAGTCCACCCCTGGGCTATCAAAGAGGACGAATCTGTACTTTTGGATATCATCAAAGGGAATGGCTCAGCTGAAAACCTCCAACAGCAGATTGCAAAGGAACATGAATCTCTAAATTGTCAACTTGATGATGGAACACTAGTCATTGTTACTCCTCAAGACGCAAACCCCCACCTCTCCCACCCACGCCTTTCCATTTCTAATAACCCTTACCAGTGTACTGTATGTTTGTCGGAGTACAACAGCCTCCATGGTCTCCTCACGCACTATGGCAAGAAGCACCCAGGCATGAAAGTAAAAGCTGCTGATTTTGCACAGGAAGCGGACATAAACCCCAGCTCTGTGTATAAATGTCGTCACTGTCCATACGTGAACTCTCGCATCCACGGAGTCTTAACTCACTATCAGAAACGACACCCGCTGGTAAAGGTCACCGCAGAAGACTTTGCAGACGATATAGAGCATATATCAGAGTTGCACGAAGGAGAGGACAAATTCAAAACTCAAAGGCAGGGCTATGGAGCGTACAGATGCAAAATGTGCCCGTACACACACGGGACTCTGGAGAAACTCAAAATCCATTATGAGAAATATCACAACCAGTCTGCCTCTGATATGTTCTCAGTTTCTCTGACAAATTTTGCCATTGGTAAAGACTTAGAGCCAGTAGCTGAATGCAGTGCCAGTAACATGTCCAGCACATCTAAAGTCCAGGAGGTGAGTGAGTTGGACTACGCCCTCTCCCAGTTACCCATCAGTAAGCCAGAAAAACATGCCGTGTTTAAGTGTCAGCTTTGCAAGTATTTTTGCTCAACAAGAAAGGGAATTGCTCGCCACTACCGTATCAAACACAACAATGTGCGTGCTCAACCAGAGGGTAAGAATAATGTCTTCAAATGTGCTCTGTGCTCATACACGAACCCCATTCGTAAAGGCCTGGCAGCGCACTACCAGAAGCGGCACGATATCGATGCCTATTACACTCATTGTCTGGCCGCCTCAAAGACTGTGAGCGACAAGCCTTGCAAAGTACTGGCACAGCCGCCGTCGGAAGGGGAATGTTCAGAGATGAGCGAAGATCTACGTTTGGCCGTGGAGCGACGGCGGTGCAATCTTTGCGGCTTCCAGGCCTTCAGCAGGAAGAGTATTGTTTCACACTACATTAAACGCCACCCCGGTGTCTTCCCTAAGAAGCAACACTCTAGCAAACTCGGCCGCTACTTTACAGTTATTTATGCCAAAGAGCCAGAAAAGGTCGAAGTCAGCGAAATGGATGAAGAAGACAATAAAGTGGAGGAGGTTCCTGAGCCAGAGCAGGACAGCGATGGCGACTGGCTGCCATTCAAGTGTCTGAAATGCTTCCGGTTATCCTTTAACACAGGCCAGCTGCTATCTATGCACTACAACGACCACCACAGCATAGACCTGAAGAGGGACTTTTTAGTAGCGCCTGATCCTGAGGACGAGGAGTTGGAGTTATACCAATGTTTTCACTGTGAGTTGAAGTTTTTGTCTCTTCCTGCTCTGGCTAACCATCTCCTCAGTCACACACTGGAGTTTGAGAAGAGAGCCATGAAACAGGGGAAGAAGAGGCCGCATCTCATCAAGCAGAAACCCGGACAACTCCCAGAGAAGGTAAACTTAAACTGCAACACTTAAAATAAAACACTTAAACAAGAAATACATCTAGTTAAAGGTGTGGTTGAATGAAAAACCTGTTTTTCAATGTTTTTTTCTGAACATGAAAGTAGTCTTCTACATCTATCTCCTGCGTTAGCTTCAGATAGAAAATAGACGGGGAAAATCTAGGAGTTGAAAATCCTCACAGAGCTATGTCACACTGAATTAACATTCATAGACTCACCGATTTTGATTCATGATGGGGAAGGTTGTTGTTCTTTTAGCGCCCGGTAATCTGCAAAGTATGACTCAGCTAGTTTAAGCTAGCCGTTAGCATTAGCAACACAACTACACGGCAGAACTCCTCCAGGCTTGTGTTATTTGTGGAGATAAAACATCCACGTTGCAAGTCAGTGATAGAGTTGCGTTGCTGTTATCCAATCCAAGGCGAGATGTCCAAATATCAGGAAATAAAACTCCAAAACCTTCCGTCTGAAGCTCAGCTGTGATGCGGGTAACTTTTAGATGCTAGAAATGGTGCACCGGTATATTTCCCCCCCTGAGAACGACTTACAAGGCATTCATTCCTACTAGAAACCACTGCAAATGTATTGATTAAATGAGTAAACCACTCCTTTAAGGTTTTTTAAAAATGTTAACTAGTTTGTACCTTATGGTGAATGGCTGTGAGATATATGAGTTTGTCGTTGCCTGCCGCCATTAAGTTTTTGCCTTTGTGCCTTTTTATTTGATTAAATATCTTCTGATATGCCGGACAGATTTTCATGAAACTATCAGAAAGGAATAAGTGGATGTTCATTAACAAGGTTTAAGTTTTAGATTCATTCCACCCAATTCAAGATGGCCACCACAGCTCTTTAATCGTAGCAATCACAAATGTGGCCATAACACAGTCAGTTTTGCAGCTATTGAGCTAAAATTCCACATTGAAGTTAATTAAGAAACATTTACAACAAATTTTCTGAGCTTTAGCATACTGCAGATTTTTGCAGATTTTCCTAAATTTGACCTAAAAAACTGCAACTTCATTAGCTCTCAATATAAGATAATCTTAATTTAAAACGGCGGTAGGGAATATGCAGTCTTTTAAGGAATTCTGGGCTATTAATTAAATTGTCATTGATCTGACTTGTTTCAGGTTGGAGAAAAGAGACATTTATAATTAACCTATGACAAATATGTCCTCATTAGTGAAGCACAGATGAAAATATTTGTTTTTTTCTTAATTCTAAATAAGTTATTGACTTTTTGTAAACTTGGAATGAAGCTGATTCTTCTTGTGTCTCTTTTTTTCCTCTGATCAGGAAAGCCTTACCAATAACACCCCTGTAGGATTCAGGTGCAACTTCTGTGCAGAGATACACCCAACCCTCCGAGCAATCTGCAACCACCTTAGGAAGCACGTCCAGTACGGAGAAGCTAAAGCGGGTCACGTCAAGGTAGGAGAAGCTGTTCAAACATTTTTTTGATGCTGTTGTAGAATTAGTTTTACTTTAAAGGTGTGGTTCACTGAAATAACATTTTTTAATTATTATTTCTGATTATAATCGGTCACCCTGAGTTTTTCATGCAGAACATGAAAATATTCTACACCTATCTCCTGCATTAGCTTCTGATTGAAAATAGTGACACACTAGGATTTGAAAAGCCTGACAGATCTACCTCACACTGTCATGGACTCTCCCATATTGACTCAGGACGGGGAAGGTTGTTGTTGGTTTAGCGTCCAGGAAACAGCAGAGAACGTCTCTGATAGTGGAAGCTAACTGTTAGCTTTAGCAACTCCACCACACAGCAGAACCCCTTCAGGCTTGTGTTATTTGTGGAGATAAAACATCAACGTTGCAAACAGAGTCAGTGGTAGAGTCGTGTTGCTGTTAGCCAATCAGAGGAGAGATGTCCAAATAAGAGCAAATAAGACTCCAAACCTGCCCTCTGAAGCTCAGCTGTGATGTGGCTCATTTCTAGTTCCTGGACATGGTGCACCAGTGTTTTTTGCCCCCTGAGTACAACTCTCCAGGCATTCATTCCTACTAGAGACCACTGCAAATTTATCACAAGATTAAGATCTAGTTATCTCAACATCTCATAATTACCAGGTTTCCACTTAGAATAAGGTATCAAGAGTGTTGAGCAGCGTTGACTATTAGCTAAAAATGATGGAAAACAGGGCTGTTTTGATGCTTTTAGCAGAATCTGCCCTCGGGATTAATGAACAGTTTGTGGCTCAAAAAGAGAAGCAGTATTTGGTCGACCTCTCGACTTTGCCTGCTGTAAAAAGGTTCTGGCTGCTTTATTTTAACTAAACAACATATTCATGCTGCTAGAAACGAAACACAGTCCCCTGTTTTGAATTTTTTAGATTGATCTTACCACACTGACCTTGACTTAATGAGACTGCAGGTTCATTTGAATCAGCTAAAGGAATCAAAATGTAAAATTCTTTAGATGATGAGATCAAATAATCAGTAATTACAAAAAATGGTGAAAAATACAACAAAATACATACAAATATTTGAATTTTCATTAATTAAACGCCGACATCTTTCTTTAACAAATGAAGCTCCTTTAAGATGAGGTTCTCTTTGAATGCGCTGTCTGATCTTTGTTCCTACTGTGCTACGATGATGAGAGCTAGGATTTGAAACAGATGCTTCTTTCCCTCAGTCTAATCACACTGCATTGTTTTCTGACTCATTCTCCAAACACTTGACTGATCTCTGTTAATGGATTTGAGTTTGTCATTGTGTTTATTACTGACAGGCATCTGGACAGCCAGGGAAGTATTTACTTTTGTCCACATACAGAATAAAAAAGAGTAGTTCTGTTTGAATCTGGCCTGCCTGCCAGCATTTATGACCCACAACAGGATCCTTACGACTGTCTGCTACACCGTCATCAGATGGTATCAAATGTTTTTTACATTTGTTGTAAGGAAAGTGCTCTGGTCTCTTATAAAGAGCATGCAGATGGAGAGTTCAGGGTGAGGTGCGGCCTGTGGATGTTACATCTTATTTATAGCTGCGTGGAGTGCAGGGCCACAGCTGATCAGGGAAGCAGATGTAGAGCTTCTGTTTTGTGTGAAAAGTTTGTAGTTTTGTGTTTTTGACATAACCCATGGAATCCCTCTAATCAGAGCTGAGGAGAAACATGAGTCTCTGTTGGGCGAAGATGCTAAAAAAGTGACTTTTATTTTGCAGAAGGAAGTCAGCGAGGTCCCTCTGATCCCGCCTTCAAAGGGCCTAACTAATGGAGACCTGGAGGAGGATGAATCAGCCGAAGCTGACGGCACTGAGACCTCCGTGATGCTAGCAGCGGCTTCTAGTGGTGACGGGGAAGACGCCGTGCTGGAGAACCTGGATCCAGACACAGAACCTGCTAAGGGGAGGTCTGCGGCCCTCGTGGCCGCCGCCAGAGCCGTGGTATCGGAGGGCCAGCTGAATCAGCGCTTAGCAGCGGGGGGTCACGCGTGCGCCCAGTGCGATCGGGTATTCATGTCCATGCAGGGACTGAGGTCCCACGAGAGGAGCCACTCAGCCATGGCTCTGTTCAGCCGGGAGGACAAATACAGCTGCCAGTACTGCCAGTTCGTCTCACCCTTCAGACACAAGTAAGTACAGCAGAGCGTCGCCATGGTCACCGTGCAGCACTTCTTGTGTTTTAAACCTACATCTTCCTGCTGTCACCATCGAATCACCTGGATGTTTGAACTCATTTTGTTCCAAGCCCAGCGTTGCACCTCATCCCATTTACCCAATCGCGATCCCTCCCAGTCTCCAATCTTCTCTGAGATTTCCTGCCTACCTGTCGGGAGGAGAAGACAAACACTTCAGCCAGGCGGGCGTTCTGGTTGTGTGGTTTGTTTTATCCGTCACAGAGAGAGAATCCTCATCTCCTCTGAGCTCCCAGGTGTAATCCCTCTGTGCCGTACGCGCCCTGACCCAGAAAGAGGCCGCATTCCCGTGCCACCTCGGAGGCTGGCATTAAAAACACAACTAACGTCCCCCAATGGAGCTAACAGGCTCATTCCCCAGCAGAGGATTGTGGGTAGATGAGTTAGTAATGTTATCGGCTGTTTCCAGGTTTGTTTCATCTCCTTATCTGATCTTTTCTACTTTTGTTTTAAATGTTTTGTGTCACAACAGCCTTGACAGGCATGTGCAGTCCCACCACGGTCACCACAAGCCCTTCAAGTGCAAACTCTGCCCCTTTAAATCCGCCTACGTGAGTCGCCTGAAGAGCCACCTGCATAAGGCTCACACAGGTAAACACACACACACATATTAGGTCACATGTTACAGCTGTGTTGATGAAGCCCAAACAACAACCCCCTATTAGTCATCTAAAGATCCTCCTGCGATCAGGAACTGTTGCGCTCTGAACAAGATGTTCTTACCAGAAGGAAGAAGAACAAAAACAACAAGGAAGTATTTTTCCTACTGAACCACTTCTTGGTAAGGCCCTGTTTCAGTCATGGTGCTTCAGCTTCACTTAAGCAATAAAAAATTGAACAGAAACAGGAAACAAGAAGCTCTAAATTCATCACGCGACAAGATTTGCTGTACAGATCTCTGATCAGAGACGATCAGCTGATTAAAGTCAGGCTCACTAAGGCAGTTTTTACAGTTTTCTTAGTTTTAAAGTAACACTAAATAGTTTTTTAAACTTTAATCCAGAGCTTTAACATTGATCTCATATTTGACACCACTCTGCAGCCCTCTACTGGCCAGATATGGCATTAAACAGTTTTGTGGAGCGGGTAGGTGTTCTAGGGGCGCTCTCATACCTGCTTTACGGCTGTTAGCTGTAATGCTAGCGGTTAGCATTTTGAGTTTGCGGATTGTCAATAAAAAGTACAAGAAGAAGAAAAAAAAGTTTGCTTTTTTTTGTTGTCATCATGACGGAGCCTGGAAGTAAAAGTAAGAGAGTAATGTCTTTGGAGGCGACGCAAAGAGCTAAAACCAGAGTGAACATTGGCATGGCCTACGCTAATTTGGAGCTAAAGGAGGCTACAAAATCATGGACTGATGGTGACCTATCTTTGTTGCTAATGGACTTGTAAGTAATAATATTTTTTGTCCAACAGTGTGGATCTTTTTACTTGGTGGTTTATTTTAGTATTAGTTGATTCATGTTAGCATTAGCTCATTGTTAGCGCTGCAGCTGTTGTAATTCAACTTTCAACCAGTAGGGCTGAGGAGCAGGAAACTGAACTTTTCTTTAAAAAAACAGCACATGCTCTTGATTTAACAAACTTCTAATATGTATTTCCTTTTCGTTCTTCAGGTGAGCAGCACATGTACAGGTGCTTGTCGTGCCCTTTCACCTCTATGACCATCAGCCAGCTGAAGGAACATTCTTTGAGGGACCACGGCGAGGCTCTGACCCTCACGAAGCTACGAGCTGCTACGCAGGCCGCTCACGCCGCCATCAGGCCCTCGCGCCCGCCCTCCAACGCCGAGCAGACTCACTTGGCCCCAGATGGTATGAGCTCATATGTTTGCTTTAAATAGCTCTGAGATCAAAGGATAGGAAGCAAAACCGAGAAAGTCCCAGTAACGTTTACAGATCAGATCACATATCTTTATATAAAAATCACTCATCCGGCTGCTTTCAGGTGACGGATTTGAGGCAGTTAACTTTATTCATACAGCTGTCTTCAAACCGTGTCTCAGAAATGTTTAGTTGTCATTTATTTGATAAGCTTTGTGCCTGGTGCTTGGTTTTTTATACATGCTTCAACCTCAACTACACTCTGCATTTTATAAAATGTCTAAATGTTTCTTTTTACTTCAAAACATTTAAAAAAAAGTTTTATTCCAGTGTTCAAATAATCTTTTATTCAAAATCAAAGACTTCAGCTTAGAGTACGGCAGCATTTCACTATCAGAACATTTTATCTGATGTACGTGTCTATTTATCAAACTCAGCTTTAAGCAAGTCTTTATATTTTAAAAAATCATTGAGAATAATTTCTTTAGCCCTGTTGATAACCGTTGCTCCAATTTGAAGCACAAGTGTCGAATTTGACACCTCCCTTTGGAGAACATGTCCCCTCCAAGGAGACATCCCTCCTGTAAGCTGATGTGATGCCGTGTTTGAGGTGTTTTGGTGGTTTTGCTGCAGCAGCGTTAGCTTGGAGACTCTTCTTGGCAGCAGCTGTCACCTTGCTGCTGGAGCTGTGGAATCTTCCCTGGAGCTGAAGCAGGGCAGCATTCTTCAGTGCACCATCCGCCGCTGTCAGCTGTGCACCACCAAGACAAATGAAGCATTGAGAGAGAGCAGAGCTGACATATTGAATGTCTCCTCGTTGTGCCAGACTAGCTACCTTCATCTGAACGCCTAAGATCCAGACAGAGCAGGTTTTTGTTCTTGGTGATGAAGGTTACCCTTTGATTGCCTCCTATTAGCAGCACTGTTTACTCAGACTTCTCAAAAATACGGTTAATAAGTTCACCTGGTTGTCAGTTAATCACGTCTGTGACATCTGCTACACGTTAAAGCAAATGTCTGATTGTGTACCTGAGAAACAGCCGACCCTCGTCTGTGCTTCTTGGCTCAATTACAGAGTAAATTCACCTCTTGATGTTAGCATTATCAGTTAGGAATACACATAGATGGTGTTAAATGATGATCATGATAAGTTCCCTGCACTTGTTAGCGCCTTTCTGAGTCAGAGGACTCCAAAGTGCTTTACACTACAGTGAATCATTCATCCATTCACACACACACACTCACACACTGATGGTGATGTGCTACATCGTAGCCATATCTGCCCTGGGGCTGTGGCTACAATATAAGATCTCATTTATAATTATAATTCCTCACATATCAAAATACAAAGATGGCGAGAACAACCTTTTCACATGAGCATCTTAAGTTTTTTGATTTTAGCCGTATAAGTATTAGCATTTAGCTTCTAGTGTGTGTGTCGTAGGTCACAGGTGTTTTTTCTTTAGCTTATAAAAACATTCCACTTTTGATGGTATTAAAAACCTCATTTAAAAATACTACATGGTCAAAAGGAAATAGTCTGTATTTGATATAGCACCTATAGAGTCGTCGAACCCCTTTACAACACATTCACCCACGCACACACACATTCACATGTTGCTGGTGATGAGCTACATTGTAGCCACAGCTGCCCTGGGGTGCACTGACAAAGGCGAGGTCCCTCTAACCACCATCAGCAGGCAATGTGAGTTTAGTGTCTTGCCCAAGGACACAACAACAGTGGCTCGAACCTGCAACCTGCTGATTACGGGACAGACACTTAACTCCTCTGCCACCGTCACCCCAAATAACAAACACAATAAACATGTTAGCTTTCTTTTGCATGGTCAGGGTAATGTTAGCGTTTAGTTTTTAGCTAGTTTTTTGCTAATATAAAAGCATCAAATATCTGATGGGTTCTTCTTTTTGTCACCAGTTTTTGATACACATTCTATTCCTGAACACACTTCTCCACTAACATGCTAAATTACAAGCAGCTTATTGAAATTAGCATGTTAGCTGTCTTGTTTGTGAGCATTTGAATGAGGCACTGCTAGCATTTAGCTTCTAGACAGGGGCTAAGCAGGAGAACCAGCAATCAGACGGTGTTTTCTTCATTTTCTTTAGAATTTAACACAAATAATTCAGATTTTACAATCCGTTAGACATGCGTCTCTGCTAAAATGTTAGCTGTCTGGTTTTTGCAGGCACTGTTAGCGTTTAGCTTCTAGACGTGACAAAGTAAAATAACCAGCTGTCAGATGGTGTTTTCCTCCTTTTTCTTAAGCATTTAACACAATCTTACGTTCGTTTATGCTAACGTGTTAGCTGTCTTGTGATCTTGTGACCATTGTTAGCTTTTAACACGTCAAAGTAAAGTTAGCCACATAGGGAATTTTGTTGGACACAAAATGTCCAGCTTATAATAATTCAGTCTAGTGAACACTTTTAAAAAGAAATATCATCACCTAACGGCAGAGTTTCCTCTCTATCTGCCATCTCATCTCCATATCTCCACGATGCGGAGAGGATATTAAAAGCATGAATCAAAAATGGCATTGTCTCAGTCGTGTAAAATTCTCTTCTGCAAAAATGGAAAAAAGTCAGAAACTGAATCTCCAGAATTTCAGAAAGAACAAGTTTTAAATAATATTTTTCCCCTTTTTCCTGCCTTCTCCCACTCCGAGTGCTGAATGAGGGATTTTTCACATGGGTACATGTTCTATTAGTGTCACTTTGGTTTATTTATTGATGTGCTGGAAGCTCAAAGTAGGACGAGGATATGAGCTCGATCACTGATATCACAGTCTCAGGAGGGTGGGAATGAGGAGGTACTGCTGACAGTCACAGCTACACTTCTGTAGAAACGAGGAGGTGGAAGCTCCGTCAGACAGGCTTTCAGCTTCTGTCTCCTGTTGGTCTTTTAATAAATGTTGCAAACAATCACGTGTTGGAACAGTTCAAGAAAAGCAGGTACGTGCATGGAGGCCTGTGGTTGTGATCAGGGGGAGCTTAGGGGAGCCTGGCTCCCCTGAAAGGGTCATGGGCTCCCCTAGAAGCCCTCAATTTACGCACCCATAGGGGAGCCTGAAAAAATCCCTCCCCCACTCTCACATTTTGGGTAATAATTTCCCCGGTTGTGATGGTTCACAAAACTATCTCAGAGTTCACTCCATGCATGTTGTAGATTTATGCAGATTGGCTGTAAACACCAGGTGATAATGTCAGACCCCCCCCCCTGAAAGCCACAACAGAAACCTGAGACTGCAGGGAAAACCAGCTCACCCAGACCGGCATAGGCTGGATTAACACAACTTGTTCTGATGAGTCTCAAGTTCTTCTGGTAGGCATCGGTGTCAGCACTTGTGGGAAGCATTTTTTTAACATGTTTTGGATCCCTCTTCACCAATCAGGAATTGTTTTAATGTACCATCTGATTGTTTCTAAGCTCGTGCACGTGTTTTCACTGCAGTTCTGACCTTTACCCTGATGATTTACCATCCAAGTGTGCAAAGGTTGTCTCAGACTGATCTCTAGAGTGTCCACTCCCTGTCACCAGACAAGAATCTGACTAAGCAGCTTCGAGGCGTGGTTCAGGAGAAGAATGGCGGCGCGAATGTGCAGCTGACAAATCTGTAGACATGATGATCTAATGAAGACAGCCTGTGAACAACACACACAAGTGGACTTATGATGTTTTTTTAGCAACACGGGCAAAAAAAGAAGAAAAATGACTTGGAATGAAGTGTTTTGATTGGTTCAGCTGCATCCTGCTGTGCAAATGATTTAAAGCGACCACTGTTTCACCTAGGGATTGACCCTTTTTTTATCTATATCGCATCGGCCAAGATACCTCATTAGTAGAGCCGATTTAAAGTCAGGCGTGTCTGTGGCTATCCAGATAGGAAGTTTCAGAAATGAGGGGTTTGTTGACGCTGCACTGAAAGGTTTCATTAAAGTTTACACAAAGAGGTTGTGTTAATACTGTGCAGTGAACACATCTAAGATTCAAGACTTTCAGGTTCAGGTTGAGCATCTTTTGTTGTTATTAGTGATATTTTAACATGGAAATAAAACGGAAAACAAAAGCCCAGAAGAAACGGCAGCACGTACCGGCCATAGGCCGATCGTGACGGAGTTTTTCCCTGCAGTTGCTGTACAGTTGCTTATTGAGAAGTTGTGGTTGCTGCGCCGCCCATGATCGTGACCTTTACACATCGGTATCGGCAGTTGGAATTACTCGTATTGGTCGATGTCTAGTTTCAACATATTTTCCCTGCTTCTCTCTTTTAGATCCATCGTACCTGGAGCCAGCAGATGTCCGCCAGCAGCTCAGTCATTACAAGCTCGCTTCCCGCGGCCACACGTCTTCCAGCCCCAAATCCGCTCTCGCTACGGTGTTCGACAGTCGTCCAGAAGTCGTCCTCACGTGCGAGTTCTGCGAGTTCAGCTCTGGATACATGCAGAGTCTCCGCCGGCACTACAGGGACCGCCACGGTGGCAAGAAGCTCTTCAAGTGCAAAGACTGCTCCTTCTTCACCTGCTACAAGTGAGAGGCGTTTCGCCGCATGTTTGCATTCTGAATAAAGTTTCCAGATGTGTGTTGAAACAAACTATTCCCTGTCTTTTAATCAGGAATAACTTCACGATGCACGTGGATGCGGGTCACAACAATAATTTACCTGAGGAGGTTTCTAAAGAGCTGCGCTGCCCTCTCTGCCTCTACCACACCAAACACAAGAGCAACATGATCGACCACGTCATTCTGCACAAAGGTAGGAGGAGCTCTTCTGCAGAGGAGATGACCCATGTTTGTTAGGGAATGTGTTAAAAAAGTAAAAGAGTTAAGTTGAATTTGCTAAATCTAAATAGTTGATTTTGGTTTTAAATCTGCATTTTTTTCCCTTTACGGCTCCGTCTGCGCCTGAATAACATTTAATATTTTATTAAAGCGCTTCAGAAAAAGTCTGAAACATCAGCAAACATGAAAAGGCGCTAATTTTATTTTAAGTTATTGCAACAAAAGCTCCTTTTTTATGATTTTTACAGGTTTTCTATTTCTTTGAATTCTGTATTTTTTAGAACGTGTTCCTTGCAGATATTTCAAACACTGCTACATTTTTGCTCTTGCACCAATGTTTCCTTTAATGGCTAAATTTTATATATTTATATATATTCTAAGTTAGCTCAAACGCATTCAGCATTGCTGTTTTTGTAACTCTTTAGTATTTTCAGTTTTTATGATGCTTTTATATAAAAACGATTCTGCTTCCTGCTTTCCCCCTAGATCGTAGCAGATGCTAATATTTTACTGCTTTTCGTGTAAAATCCAGACGTAAACATTAACGGTTGGCTATGCGTGAAGAATGGAAACATGGGAAACTTTTATTTCTGCATGTTTTGTTGACCTGGAGTCTCACTGGTTGCCTGGCAACTCCATGGTGACGTCTAGACTCCAGGAAGTGATCGCCTCTGCCCGCTTTGATCCACAACAGTGCATCACGTGGTTCAGAAAACTGCATCTGTTGTGTTTTAACGTTGCATCCTCAGCTCTTCCTCCCCTCTCCCCCACTTCCTCTCATTAATCCCCTTTTCCTGCCTCCTCCTGCAGAAGAGCGCATGGCTCCTCTGGAGATCAGCCGATCGAAGCTGTCTCGCCACCTCGAGGGCCTGGTGTTCCGCTGCCACAGATGCACCTTCACGTGCTCCAGCGACCAGGCGCTGCAGCTCCACCTGCAGAAGCACGATGAGATCAAGCCCTACCAGTGCCAGCTCTGCTTCTACGACAGCAGCCGCCAGAGCCAGCTGGAGGAGCATCTGCGCCTTGAGCACAAAGTCAGTTCAGAGAACACACGAGTGCAATTTCATCTTATTGTTTAACGTACGCTCCAGCCTGGAGATCTGTCTTTGGTCCATGCAGTGGAAATGTTTGTTTTTCTAATTAAAAGAGTCAAGATTAAAATACTTTTTTTGCTGGTTTTGATGTTGTCAAACATTTAAAAATGTCTCATTGAAAGTCGAAACTGAAGTCCTGCGTTTCTGATTAGGTCATCCGTAACTTTGAGCTGATGGGCCAAGTCAACCTGGACCAGCTGGAGATGATGAACGAGCAAGGCAGCAGCACAGATGATGAAGAGGAGCAAGAAATGATGGAGATGGTCGTGGATGGACAAGCCTCACTGGAGGAAGAGGAGGAGGAGGAGGAGCAGGAAGAGGAGGAGCTGGTGGATGATGATGATGACGAAGGGATGGAAATTATTGAGAACATGGAGGACGGCCAGGGGGAGATGGACGGTAAAGACATAGAGGATGACATCAGGGAGGAGGAAAATGAAGGGGAGGAAGAAGAGGATCAGGAGGAGGAGCAGGAGCAGGAAGAGGAGGAAGTGGAACAGGAGCAGGAGGTCAAGGAGGTGGTGCAGGAGAAATCCCCCACCCAGCAAGGTTAGTCAGCTCAAATCTAAATAGCTTTAGACATACTTCCTGTGTTCTAAACGGCTTATTTAAACTTCATTTCCCAGAAGTCCTTGCATCTCCCAGCAGCACTGGCTCTGGGCCGAGCAGCGGAGAGAAGCGTCTTCCCTGTGAGTTCTGTGGTCGCTGCTTCACCAACAGCCTCGAATGGGAGAGGCACGTCCTTCGACACGGCATGTTAGTACTCTTCCTCTCTTCTGTGTGTGTGTGTGTGTGTGTGTGTGTGTGTGTGTGTGTGTGTGTGTGTGTGTGTGTGTGTGTGTGTGGGGCTTTAACACCCTCACCCTTGAAACTGTTGTCCTTCTGAATGAATATTTGAGTTTTTGTGCTTTAAGGCTTTAGTTTTTTATAGATTCTGATACAGATGCACTGATTGGGATTTTTTAGGCCAATTACAATTTTTTTAATGATTTTTTTTCCCAGTCAGTTTCTACTGACTTTTATTTATTACTAAAAGCTATGGGCAACATTTTCTTCCCAATCTATGGTAAAGTTGTAAATGTTTTCCAGTTTAAAGAGTCCAAACAAGGCATTTCTCTGGTCACTAGACCTCTACTATTGAGTATTCTATAAGGTCTATGTGTAGGGTAGAGCTGTTTGCATTAATAAAACTCATCTAAAAAAGCTACAGTATAGGCTGATTTTGATCCATTTCCCTATTTGTTTAACTTGGCACACCTCAAAGCATAAAAATGCACAATTTAAGGACACTTCCAGATAAATTTAACCCCCTTACAGACTGTACCGATAGCTAACGCTGAATCATCCTAACGCAGTAAAAATCTCCACATCAGAAACATGCTGTTGGCATTAATCAGCTACGTTTCTACAAAGCTGAGATATTTCAGCTGAAAATCGACCGATTGCAGTCAGAACAATTATTACGTAGATTCTGAGACTTTTTCCTTTAGCAACTTGAGGCTAGAGAGATTTTCTAAATAATAAACACGCCTGTAGACGTCGTCCTGAGCTTGGCTGGATTTTGAAGGGGTTATTTATTTTTTTGCTGTTCGTGAAACAATAAAATAACTAACTTTTCTCCTGGTTCATGAACGCACCACCATCTGTAAGCAATAACAGATCTTCGTTGTATAAGTTTTACTTCCAGAATCATCATGATTTTAAAGTTATAATAAAGGTTCTTTAAGATAAAACAGAATCTATATCGGCCCCAAAGCAAGTCTGAATCAGTGCATATGTGTTCATCCGTTTACTATTTGTCCTTATTTCTCCTTGCTTTTTGTCTCCCCGTCATCTTTAGGGTGGTCAACAACAGTCGCCTGGACACCAGCTCCACCTCGGCGGTGGAGGCCTCAGCTTCATCTTCCACAGGCTCGTCTGTGCTCTCAGACTCACGACTGGACCCGGCCAGCAACAGCAAAGAGGATGAAACCACCGCTGATCTCTCACTGACAGGTCCAAGCCAGTTTGTGGAAGACAAAGAAACGCTTTACACCAAAAAGGATCAACAGTCTGATTGAACTGATCATGGAATCCCGGGATGCTGTGCTAGGACACGAGGAACGTCAGCGCTGAGTCAGAAGGAAACGAGGAGGCTAAAACTTTAAGAAAAGTGACTTTTTCTATCAGTTGGTGCATTAGTAGATTTTAGGTGTTATATATATAAGTATTAGGTTGTGCTGCATAGGTTGAGCTCTTTAAATGGGCAGTCCCGTTGGACAGATCTTAATATATTGGTAACCAATAGTGAACAGAACTCTTTATTGCTGACATTCTGGTCAAATCTGCAGTGAAAGATCCCACCTCGACAAAAACTAAGCTATTTATGAAGACTATTGTCCAAACTGATGAACTAAATTCAGCATTTTATTATTTCAAGCACCTTTTTACTGTAAGCTCCACCCCGCTCAAACAAAACAGGGGTTCTGTGAATTCACCCAAAACAACAAAATATGAAAGCATTTACAACAACAGCCCACTAAAGAGCTACCAGTTCTTATTCTTGGTGAAATTTGGGACTTCTTTTATTTCCTTATATTCATCTTTGTGGTTCATGTGTGGAAATATTCCTTTAAAGAAGAATTGCACCTTACCTATTTTAGTAAAATCACAGATAATGTTTTCTTCATTTGTAGATTTGAAACGTTTGCCCCTAGTTTCTGTAGCAAATTGCTATATTCTACATCCCTTTATATTATACTAAGTATAAGCCTTCGACCTCGACGCTCGGCTCATTTTACTGTACTGTAGTTGTCTCTGTCACTGATGAAACCATAGGAAAAAACCCGTTTTTGTGTCATATTTATCGATCAAGTTTCACTAAACATGAAAACGCTGATGTGTCATGATTAGTTTATCCACATCCATTCAGATTTAGCCTGGACCTCAACAAATTTTAACAGCAGTGGTCTCTTAATCCCGATAAAGGTTACGCTTGTCTTTTCACTGCTCTGGATCAGACTGGTTCAGTCCACCTCGGCTGTGTTTTGATACCGTTGAGTTAAGTGCCTTAAAATGCAACTCGGGCCAACATAATACATGAATTAAACTGATGTAAAACTAATACAATTTGGGTTTAACTATAAACAAACAAAGTCAGTTTGTATCTAAAAGTTATAAACAGTCAATATGTTACCCGCTGTTGATACAAATTTGAGCAAAATCAATTTTGAGACATGGATTAATTGTGACCAGACTAACAAGCTAACAGCTAATCTTAGCGGGATCAAGATAAGTGGATTACAGCCCATTTTACTCCCATTTGAAATATTTTGTAGTGGTTCATGTAAACAATCTTTTACAAACCTTTACGGTGTTTTAAAAGTTACCTTTCGTTGTTATTTACAGTTACAGAGCTAGCTAGATGTATCGCTTCCTGTTAAGAGTTTACCACTTCCTGTCAGATTTTCATCAAATTCCGTAGGAACAGCCGTGCAATGTGACACTTACAGCAGTGTAAAGGTTTCAGAAATGGAGTTTTTGTCAAATGTTTTTGAGATTAGATGTTTTGAAATGATAGAAATCTGCTTTAGAAGTAGCCTTAGCCTGGCTAGCCGTTAGCTAATCTGTCTCATAGACATGAATACGTAGACGTCCCATTGGGTGCTGGAGAGCATAACAGCTTTGCCGCCATATTGGATGGGTCTCCTCACGCTCCAAAGTCAAAGCAGAGTGAGCAACTATGCCTGTTTCTGTGCAGCCTACGGTTGCAACAATCGGCGTACTATTGAAAACAGATCACATGGAAATTCTTTTATATCCTACCTGATGGGATTTTATATTTACATTTTTTTTTTTGTTTAATTATATTTGTATTTTAATTATCATGCCATACCATTTGTCTGAATTTGTGAAAAAGCCTGATAAAATGTGTTTTTTAGCTGGGTAAGCACCTTCCTCAGTAGAAATGAATGCACTGGGTGCGATTGGAGACCCATTAAAGATGGCGGCCGGCCACTACGGCGGCTCCAATAGGCAGCGCCAGTCCACAAGGCGTCTACGTATATATGTCTGTGATCTGTCTGGTCAGAATGGATCTGTTTCTCAAAAATGAGGCTAATTGGACCTAAACTCACTTGGAAAACAGGATCTAAACAATCCGTTAAAACTTTGGTTTGAAAAAGATTCATTTAATTTTAGACCAATGAAGATACTCTCTAAGGTTTCTGCTCTGGCCTGCATCAGTAGAAGTGAGTGGATTTTTGTTGGTTGTGCTAACAGCTTTCAAAAGGAGCATCAGTTCCAAACCAAGAAGCTAACGATGAAAGAATGCAGCTGTGGGTTTTTATTTACGAGCATCATTTGAATTTTCTACACAGTGTTTGGTACGTTCTGCTGTAGCCCGCTGTCCAGTTTTCATTCCCTGAAAAGACGAGTGTGAACCAAGCAGAAAGTCCTAAACATTTTCTTCACACATATCGACGACTGACGTTTTAAGCTGTTACATCTCATTCTGTGTTGATAAGCATGTTCTTATCTTTTAACAATAAGTTATCTTATTGTTATTGATTTATCTTTTTTTAAAAAGCAGAGATTGTATTTGTTGGACGTTGCTGCTTGAATGCCCTAAAGCCTTATGAGAAATGAACAATTAATATTTGAACACCATTTCAATTTTCTAAATCCAATTCCACGAAGATTAATAAATTATCCAGATTATCGTTAATCTGAAAAAAAGAAATGGCTGATTGCTCTGGTGTCTAATTTGTAGTGGAACACAACTTTAATGTCATCGTGTTGTCGGTACCAAAACATTTAAATAAGCCTGCTGTGTTTTCTGCTGTTTTCTGAATGAAAAATATTTCAAAATGGGTTTTGGATTGTAGATTATTTGGATTATAGTTCTACGATTCCCACCCAGGAGGCGTCTGCAGCCATGTTTAAGAAAATAACACATGAAGTGTTTCAGAAAAGATCATTTCCTTTAGTTGTTTTAATAAAGAATATAACAACGATAGCTAACCTTTATGGGCTTTGAGTCCTAAATCCAACATACTGTAACTGTTGTACCACATCTGGATGATTATAAAAATGTCTTTTTTGTGCTGAGAATGAACAGAAAAAGAACGCCTGGTGTGTTTGTACAAAATTCTACATAAAAGAAGATGTATGCTGCTCTTCACTAATAAACAAACAGGGTTTTTTGTGAAGAATTAACAGATGGTAAAGAAAGACGAGACGTGCAAATAATAGTTCCTCTGGGAGCGTTTTTACCTGAACTGTTTACTTCCTCCTTTGACCATCTGGGTTTGTGCTCGGCCTTCAGATGAGATCAGAACCTACCGCGACTAGAACTAAACCTGACACTCCGCTGTCTTCTGCCCGTGACTAGAAAAGGGAAACTTGTTCCACACGTAGCAGGTGAAGATAGCACCTCAGTCCTCAGAATACCTTAAAACCAGTTGAGTCAGTGCTGAATATGGAACTGTTTTTACGTTGTTTCTTTGTTTTTGCTGTTTTCTTTTCTGATCCAGCCTGTATCTCCCTTAAAGTCAAACCTTTTGAGCGTAGTTGTTGTAGAAATCAGCTTTGTGAGGCAGCTCGTTGCCTCCGACCAGATGGAGATGCTGAATTGGGACAATCTGGTAACGAAGCTGTCAACCTGACATTCTTTGTTGTTCTGTGATCATTTTATTAAAAAAAGACTATGAATCTTTCACTGTGTGCAGTCTCTAGACTGTAATATTCCCAGTTTACCAAAAGTGAACCCCCTGCTGAAGACACACTGGATACTTGTATATATGTTTAGTTTGTTTCTGATGCATTTCTCTTTTCAGACTGTTGTCTCCATAGTTTGAAACTAGAATCTCTCCTTCTTGCCTTTTTTTCCTATGAATTTGATTACCTGATGGTGGGTTGTGATGTTGCCTAGAATGATTGTTTACAATTTTATTCCATTTATCTCTGGATATTCTGTAAATATTGTAATTCATTGTCTTTTTTAACTTGATAATAAAGTTATCAGATAACAGTTTATCATGCTCCTCTCTGTGCTTCTCTAAAATATCCTTTGGGATGGTTTGACTCCTTAGCAAACGCCAACTTGAACAGATCTAAAAACATGATGGTTTAGATGTGGTCTAAAATATTTGGTCCTTTAAATGTCAGCCCAACACCAGGTTCCCTCAATTAGAGCTGCCTTAAGGCAGAATGAATGCTAGACTGATGCGTCAGTGTGTCAGCAGGTTCAATATTTTACTGTAACAGGAAACGTCATCCATGGATGGACGGACAGACGGATGGATGGATGGATGGATGGATGGATGGATGCATGGATGGATGGATGGAAGGATGGAAGGACGGAAGGATGGACAGAAAGATGGACGGATGGACAAATGCATGGGCAGATGGATGGATGGTTGTACGGACGGGCGAACAAATGGATGGATGAATGAATGCACGGGCGGACAATTTAATGCATGGATGGATGGATGGATGGATGGATGGATGGATGGATGGATGGATGGATGGATGGATGGATGGATGGATGGATGGATGGATGGATGGATGGATGGATGGATGGATGGATGGATGGATGGAAGAGAACATTTAATGTTTGACAGAAACATCTGGACCAGCAGCAGCAAAACTCTAAAATTAAACATATAATTTTATACACACACATATTTAATGTGAGAGCTCCTGAAACCACCATGAAGAGACGAACACACGTCTGAGTCTTGAGTCTGTTACCACTGCAGCAGGCTTTGTTTAATACAGATGGATCACCATTTGGTGCTGATAAATCCCAGAATGATTCCACATTTGAGTTTGGTGGACACTTCTCTCCAAAATGACCATCATCCAGTGAAATAACACAGCATATGATGCTGTAATCCCAAATGCTTTGTCTCAAAGGATCATTATCATCTGATGAGAACAGATGCATGAGTAAACCAGGATGCTAAGCCCAGAATACATGAGTGAAGGGAAAACATCTGACTGCAGATTCAAGAGTTTGCACGTCCTCTCCAGCAATTAAAAGGAATTTTCAGTAGCACGTTTTTTCTGAGCCATAAGGACTGATCCCTGGAGCTGGCTGCAGCAGATTACCAGGAACAGCCAATAATAGACTCTGCACCTTGTTCACAGGAAATAGCATTGGGATGAGAAGGCCTCTGAGTGGCCCTCACTCTGTTCCACCCTTGGTTTCTCTCTGCTCTCCAGCTCCACTCCCTGCAGGAGCTCTGCCCACCAAAAGCCACAACTACCACTGTGTGCTTGTGCATGAAACACTATGGCGCTTTTCCCCCAAAACATAAATCCCAGAGAACAGCAGCTCGTTATACCTGCTGTTAAGTTTTTATCAGTGCGCTGGAATTCTATTGTTACTAATATCTGGGTTTTGGTCTCGTGTCCTCTACATGTCTGATTTTATATTTTTGAGGGGGCTTGAGTTTTTATTTCACCTGTCTAACATCATCTCTTAAAAATATCTCCAAGTCACCGGGGATCAGACAGTAATCTCTTCAGCTCACCACTTCAGAGGAGGCAGACTAACGACCCCTGGAGACAGGAGAGGGAGGCACAGCTGGTGGGGGGTGGGGTGCTGCTGAGTGGAGCAACACAAGGAATGCCTGATGAGTGTGTGTGTGTGTGTGTGTGTGTGTGTGTGTGTGTGTGTGTGTGTGTGTGTGTGTGTGTGTGTGTGTGTGTGTGTGTGTGTGCCAAGGCCAGTGAGGGCACTGCTTCTTTTGTGACGACTAGATGGTGGGGGTGGACTGAGTGGAGACAGAGGAGGATGTCAGGACTTGAGACAAGCTAGAAGGACAAGGACAGGATGAGGGTGGACAGATTTATATGTGCAGGGTAAAAGGGAAAGGTATGAGAATAAGGACACACGGTGACATCCCTGAGCTCAACTCGACGAGCTTCCTAGAGACAATCCTGGAAAATCTAAAGGATGGAAGTAAACAAAGATTGTTTATTTCTCTGCCTTGAGACAAGCAGAGGGAAAACATTTATTAAATTTAATTTAAATAAGGAAAAAAATCCATTTAACAGTTTATATTTCTCTCTTAAAAACATAGCTTTGATTGATCAAGGAATTTATTCAGACTCAAGGAATTTTGTGCTTTGGACTGTCCAAAAAAACGGCTTCATAAAACAAACTGAACCCCGTTTAAAGGATAAAGATGCATCTTCTTTCTCTTTAGGATTTTCCCTTCAGGCATCTCCACAGTGAATCATCTGCCATTTAGTCTCCTTCAGCTAACACATTCTAACTTCATGTCCTCTATTGCTGCATCCATAAATCTCCTTTTTGGTCTTCCTCGCAGCCTCTTGCTTGGTGGCTCCAACCTCAGCATCTTTCATGTCTCTCCTCTGGACATGTCCCAATCATCTCTGACTTTGGATGTAGCTCCAAAAAGCAGTAGGCAATTTTCAAAAATGCATTATAGAAACAATTAAATATCTAAAGTTTTTTACTGGGGAAAAGTGTTCAGAGTCCTTTAAAATATACAAAGGAATTTTCACTCATCACAAATTAGTTTTAGAATTTTATAATAAACATTTTATAATTTTTAAAACATATTTTGACAATAATTCCATAGTTTTTCGTTATTACAATAATATAACTTAATATATTGTTGTTAGTGGGTCTTTCAAAGTGTGCCAACTTTTATTTGTAGGTTAAAAATGATGAAAATGTCTCATAAAAGCAGAAAAGCCCATTGCTATTCGTAGGTCGACCGCTAGGGGCGCTGCTTGCGGTGCTGAAGTCTGAATATCTTCCGTAGAAGAAGAAAACCGAAAAGTCATGGCAGCTGACAGTTTGTAATGAGCCAACAAAAACAAGTGTAGACTCTAAGAAGTTCTATTTACGAAGTTTAAACCTGGACAGGGAGTAGAACTCATCCGACAACATGCTGATAACTTTGAAGACTTTACAGCAGCAGACGTTCAAAATTGACATCGGCGAAGAAGAAACGGTGAGAGTTACAGTTATTTGTGAAGGGGGTGGTGTGGGAGTGGGTATGTCCTGGAACCGACTACAGTTTTTGGAGAGGTTTGTGTAAAACACGAATTAGTAATTGCGTTTAATCCATCGTTAGGTCCACTAATATTTGCTTTTGATGTCCCATTCAAAACAGATGATTACTATTAGTGCGTTTTGAGCGGAAAAGTAGGTGTTGTTGTCAGCAGTTAGCCCTAGCCCGCTCATTAACATTCCAGATGTGGATATTTACTTCAGCCTTATGTTTTGCTTTCATTATGCTCTTGTACGGTTATTATTAGTTTGAATGCAGTATGCATTCAAACTATTGTTTTCCTGTTTCTCTTTATTATTCTTCTTCTTCTTCTTCTTCTTATTAGTTTGAATGCAGTATGCATTCAAACTATTGTTTTCCTGTTTCTCTTTATTATTCTTCTTCCGTATTCCGTACACTTTTTTGGACCGCTTCTTCTTCAACAATTTTTCAGCTATTTCAACAAGTTTGGTATCAAACCGTTCAGCTCGTTCAGGTCATTCCGGCTATGACTTTTGGTATTGATATCTTGAACCGTTTCCGAGATATTCAGCTTTTTCTGCGATTTTTCAGCCCATTGAAATGAATGGAAAATGCTTCAAATCCTCATTTTTTTCACAAAATCGTTCATCTTTTTGACCTCTTACTTGCCAGGGTTAACTTCAACCTAGAGACTTCATTCAACTTTTAACAAACTCAAAAGAAGTTCAACTATTTTAGTTTCCTTCAGCTTCTTGATATCTTTTACG